>DWME01003458.1:0-18269 GCA_018244795.1 Parelbella ahira ahira | reverse complement strand
CGGAAACATAGCAATTTAAGCAATATTATCGGTCTAGTTCAAAAACCTAAATACCAATATTGAGTTATGAAGCAAACATTTGTTTAGCGCTGCGGGAGCTCGCGTGCCGACCAATCCCGTTTGAGGCCAATTAATAATGAATTCGACGTAATATGCGATATCCAGTGGGTTTATTTTCACTTGCGGTGCCAAAAACTTGTTCTATTTAAGACTTGAACATGTTGCCTAGATGTTTTTCTATCTTAAGTAACACCTCGAATAAACTTTAGATAAAGTCAAAATTATATCACATGCCATTATTAAGTGTTCTTTGTAACGGGCGTGATTATAATTGGACATTATGTTCACTGATTGCTAAATATCCTTGGATGTTAGTAGGTACATTTTTTGACGCTTCGGCGATACTGTGCATAGAATCTCTGATCTGAGAAGAATTTGTGTTACAGTCATCTTAAACTATTATGAAACTTGTTACTGTATTTATTTCAGAAAAATTGACATGGAATATGAAATATGCTATGTTCCTAATGGCTTTTTCTACCTACAGCAACCTATTATTTACTACTGAACATTTGTCGACACCTTATTAGCTCGTAATCCGCCGCTCCTGCGCCCTGCAATAAATAACTTAATCTTAAACATTATGTATTCTAAGCGCCTACTTTATAAAACCCAATAAATAAGGCATTTCGAAATTATTTACGAGATATTGACTTTTCAGGATTATTTATAAACTGACCTGCATTAGCTCCTCTATACCGACGTTTGTGGGTAGGTCATTATTTACAACATCCTCACTAACGAGTGTTGAGAACTCGTTGGACCGACGCGTTGGGACGAATGTAACAAGAACATGACATGACAAGCAAGTAATCGAGTGACAAGCGTTACAGTGCACAGAAAGACAAGCTAGTTTGTCTAAAGAATTAGGTAAAGGAAACAGTTAACTAAATGTAGGTACAGTACTGGAACCTATACTGTATAGCAAAATATTCGATTGGGCTGTTTTTATGTGTCGAATTTTGTTACATCTGTTGATGGGCAGAATCAGTTGTCTTTTGTTCCTTTATTAAATTGGCCGAATTAATTATCTCTGGAAATAAATGTTCTATTATCGTATTATCCTTTATTTATACTTATTTATTTACGGATAGATTATAAGGCTTGTCGCATATCGTTTATTCACTACGACTAAGACAACACGGTTATAAATGGTGTTACTTTAAGCGCAGCTATAATTAAAATCAGCAATAAATTAATATGCATTGAGATTACAGGGGTGTGGATCAAACAGGTTTAACGAAGTCTATTAGGGAAGATGGAAATTCGTACATTTATAAGTCTTGATTTGTACTAGCCTTTAACCGGTAATATTGGGTCGGAAAAACATTAAAAAGGACTTTCGCCTTAAATATTCGTTTTTTATGATATTATAAAAATAAATATATGAGTATCTCTGCCTACCCACCCCTTCAAGGATTTTCGGCGTCGTGTTATGTTGTATAATATAATACTTGTATGACTTGAAAAATATGCATATGTTTCTTATTTCAAAATAAAGAATCTCTTTTCTTTTCAGTAAGTTAATACCATAAAACGATGTACATATTCTGTATACGTTTCATATTGCGGTAAATGATTCCGTAATAAACTATAAAACCGTCATATTATTTCTCGAGTGCGATGACAACTTGTGATACACGACGCAAGACTCAAACACATTATTGGCAGGCATTCAACATCCGCGACTGCCGCGACACTGACCACTTAATTCCAGAAGTGTGGCCGTACTACGGTATTTTATTGTACACAAAAATTGTACAATAAACGGTAACACCACCAGCGTTTAGATCCACTGAAAAATCCGTCGATCTAGAAATGCAAGTGACGTCACTCGCGAACGCTAACGCATTGGAAAACATTTTTCGTATGACTTGCTATTTTATAACATCTTTCTTGAAAATCTACCAAGCGAAGACGAGTAAGTAAAGTCTGAATTTTGTCTTCTTTACTTTTGCTTATGTTAATAAGCACAATAAAACATCGAGTGAAATAAAGTCTAGGTAATATGACCCTAACTCTTTTTGTTCTGAGTGTTTTCTATCTGTACTCATTTGTTTAACGAAAATATGCTTACCAGAAGCAAACCCAAATATTACTATTTTTGGCATTGCAATAATTGCTATTCCATTGCTTACTATCCAACACAGGAATGAATTTATATCGAGGGCAAATGCAATAGAGTGCAATGTACACTATTTCATAATCATCATATTGATTTATGTGAATTTAAAAATATATTTCAGAATATTATCAATACTATATCGCTCGAGAACATTCTCGTAAGTTGCCGGGTTTATTGCATGTAACTTCTCAATGAAACCGTAGCAAATAAACAGCTCAATAAAATGACTCCTACAAAACTTCCCAAATAGTTGCAGTACAAATAAAATTCCACTGAGCATTTATTTTTATCTACATCCTACTTTGAATGGTGTTTAAAATATTCACGTTATCCAATCAATTGCAGGCCATTGAAAAATCGCACGTCAGAAACTAGACATCAATGAGTACTGAAGCGTTTCATCGTTTCCGATTTAGATTTTCCGTTTCTTAAAATTACGATTGGTTTTCCGAATTGCGTTAAATCTATGATAACCTGCAACCGAAAATGAACTATTATTGAGTCCGAAGTTACGCGTTTATTTATTGTTTAAAATAGACGGTCTTTGAAGATTTCGAACATTCACATTTTTTGAGTTTATATTTAGAAACGTGATCATTATTTTAATTAATTGACGATCATTAGCTTTATCATTATTCTGTTCCACAAACGCAAACAAATCTCCTCTTATGGCGAAAAGCATGTAGCCTAAGTTTTAAAGTTTCTCATTATAAATAACGATAAATAATTAAAAATAAAAAACGAAATTATTTATATATTTTTTACCGTTCCAATGTCGGAAACGGGTCTCATCTCATAATGAGAGGGTTAAGGCCATAATTTGCCAAGCCAGCCAAATACTGCCGGAATGGTAGACATCACATGCCTTAAAGAAGGTTATTTTCATTCAAGAAATCTAATTAATGAATTGATATGTAATAAATGTATTTGTTGTTTTATTTAAAATATACTACTGAATTACTCCAAACACATATCCAAATAGACAAAACACCATATTATACATAATTATTGCGTTATATTCATTATGTTGAAGTCGGCCACCAATGAGTGATACTTGTCTCAAGATTATTTCTAGAACTTACTATAACATTTTACAATACAATATCCCGTTGCACTGAGCACGTGCAAAAAATAGCTAGTTGATTCAACATTGACTCATTGATCGTGTTATGGACAAAAAGGCGAAGAGGATCCCTTGTTAAGTTGTCGATATAAATCGCTTAGCTATTTGGCTGGGAGCAGACGGGATGGAATAGTGCCAATCGGTTAACGACGTGCAGCGGCTACGGCGGGACGCACAAAGGAACAATGGTTACTGCGGATCTACACTTGGATCATTGGAAATGCACAAGATATTACAGCACCGAAGGATGTCGAGTGAGAATTAAATGATTGTATGCGTACTGTACTAAAGCTGTTATGTTAAGAAAGAGAAACTATACGCTATTCGTTAATATGCTTTCTTATTAAATTCAGTGACAATTTCAATGCATGTATAATACATTTTCATTTAAAGCCTTTTCAAATTCTGCGAAACATTGCAGGAGTTAACAAAATAAGTGCATAACGTTGTTGATACAGATTATGCCACGTTAACTAATAAATAAACTGAAGTATCGATAACTAAAGACAGGTGACTTATTTAAAACTCAAATCCAATAATCGTGGAGAATGTTTGATGTAAAGTTTAAATAGAATTCGTTAGATTCAGATGTTTAAGCAAATATATTTTTGTACTTAAATTTGAATACCTGGCATTCGAGCTCCAAATGAAATGAAATTTGAATAAGCAAATTGCTGAAGACCTTGTAGCTGTGATGGAGTTGCGAATTGCGTCGGATTGACCAATCGATTGAATTCCTTTCGCCCTATTGAATGGGGGAGCAGCAGAAGGAATTTTTCAAAAATATTTACATATTTCCTTATGTATATCAAGTAATTGATTCCCATTATCCCCAGACGTACGTCGTTAAACGTCGTCCAAATTTTTTTTCTCATCCGAGCAATATACGGAGACCACTTATTTTACCAACTCTTTTCGCTCAGAAAAAATCGTGAAAGAGCATATTCTAATTTGAAAGAAGAAACCGATAAATTAGCACATATGTGAAAGCTGCAGCTAATTATAGAAAACAAAACTGATCAGAATTGCTACAATTGATCCGTAACATTATTTAACTGGATTTTAACTTCTGATTTCATTTATTCCTCTTTTCTCTCTCATTGCTAATGGATTGTCTTGTATCCATTATTATGCATCGTCTATATTGAGTGTGTCAGTTGCTTACCATCTTCATTAGCGCTTATAAATAGATTCGTGATTAAATCCCGCTGGTACATGTCCCTTCAATTGACAATCTTCTTTTACATTTTGCTTTATGTCTTTTGCTTTTTACTGTCCAGTTCATGAATATATTTAATGAATGAATTAATTTCATTCGGTCTTTTAAGTGTCTAGTGTTCACCATTCATTCAATATTTTAATTTTAATCTTTTCATTACCCGTAGCACGGTTATCGCAGAAACCTAAATCGTTTGAAATATTTTTTTATCGCTCTTTTAGGGGTGTATTTATTACTTTATGCTAAGTAGTAACTGTCCCCTAATTATAAGCTACCTCCGTATTTAATTTCAATAATATCAGTTCACCGACTTTAACATGAATACGCATCATACAGACAAACATAGTTACACATATTAAATATTACTATTATGTACGCTTTATTAAGTTTAGGATCAGCAAGCGGCTGAGTCTTATATGCCTTCTGCCTACTATAAAATCTAACAGTACTACTCACACCAATAATAACAGCAAAAGATACGATGAGAAGAAAAGGTCTCTTTATTATTTATTTATTAATTTAATTCCAATATCCCTTTCACCCACAACCCTTTATTAGATCTTTCATCGAAATGTTGAAGCATTATACAATTCCCAACAAAATGTGTACAAAATACAATGTCATTGGCTCAAACCATAAAAACTCTCACCTCCAAATATATAATTTCGGATACCGCTAACAAAAAATTAACTTTGTTCCTTTGGCATAAGGTTGATATTAACCGCACAAACATCTTTGTAGACTAGACTCCCACATTGTAAGGATATCCCTAGGGATTTAAAATTGGTTTTACTGTTATTTAAATGGCATCCTGATGTGTGAGAAAAAGTGTATTCATGGCAGACGTTACTTTTGTAATTCGAATACAAGTATTTAAATTAGTTTTCTATATCCTATTTCATTGAACATTAAACTCTGGGCATTACTTGCTCATTCCACTAGTCGTAAGTGAATAATCAAATGGATTCCCTTACTCTCTAGCAATAACTTTAGCATTTTTAATGAATATACTCGTATGTGAAAATAGGACTTTGAAAATGAGCAGATTAAAAAACTCAATAAAAATCCGATGTCCTTCTTGATAGTTGAAACAATATCTCTATTAATTATTGTTATCGTAATCACTTCATACGTTGAGCAATGACATCATAAGAAACAGATAGAATTCATCAACAATGCGAATAAACCTTTCTTTCTTTCTTTCTTCTTTCATTATCAACAATAGACCACTCCTGTGCATAGACCTCTTCTGATGAATTCCATCGCGCCCCTGTCTTCGGCTTACCCCATCCAGTACCTACTCGTATATTGTCTTGATACTAGATGCACCAAAAAGAATATTTTTTTACCATTTCTATTGGAGAGACCTATATCCCGCAGTAGATATAGGAGTAGGCTGATTATGATAAAAATAGTCAAACATTTACATCTAGTCTGGTGTTACGCTTAAACCAATAATTGAACACTTTTAGATTTTGAAATCACATGCGCACCTTTGGTCAAGGACGAGCGTTATCATATAAAAATAGTGATTGCTTAGTGGCTGATGTTCAATCCATGACACACTTCTTTTTAATAATTTAAGGAGGTTATTATCACTTTCATAATTGAATACCGAGGATTGAAAGGAGTCGTGTCCAACCGTGCAACGATAAATGTGTCGGTGATTGGCTGATAATTTGACATTACTATTATAGTAAAAAAAACTATTTCTTTTATTAGTTTTGAAATAGTATCGCACATAATAAATGGTTTTGAAATTTAACTAGGAGCCACGCTATCGATGACTCTGAATTTACTGCCATTAACATAAGCACCTTACTTGAATTTGTAGGACGTGTATATGAAAACATAAGTACCTGTCATTTATATTTTATTGAAGAGCTCCGGAACCGGCGTGCTTGTATGAAGAGGGTAAGGAATGTAGAAAATGCATGGCAGACCTGTAAGGAAAATATTGAACATTCGGTGCACTCTACTTGCCCTATTGACCTGACGTGATGATATGACAAGAGAACCGTTAAAACGATGTACTCGTAGATATATAACTAAGTACGGATTTTGAGCCTTCGCTCGTTTAAAGAACACTAGGGCAAACTTTCCTCATGATGTTCTCCATCTCACAATACGAAGTTATGTTCATTGTTTCCACGTCCTACTTTAGTTGATCGCTTTGTAATGTACCCACCCGTATATATAATTATTATGTGTTAAGTATGAGGCTAATATGGATTTTACCCTGTCAATATTTTTACCTATTACCTACAGTCTTTGCCAGTGACTATACAGCGACCAATGGAAGCTCATGAAAAAGAACCTTAAACAAATCCGAATGCCGATCAGTAGCCGAGCTATCAGAAAAACGTACGTAAACTAAATCGTTGCTAGACTTAATGATGCTTTTTACTACCTTTTGAATTTTTATAAATATTTTGCGACATTTGGCTCCGTATGCGTTCGATTTCCTTATTAGCCGCTAAATTACACGGATGCAGGGCAGGGGGTGACGCGACGGAGATAGAACTAGAAGCCGAGCATCAAAGCGAGGGTCAGCTGGCGGGCAGCCAGCCGCGCTCCTGCGCTTATGGACTGACAGCTAACAAGATCTGTCACTCGCAACCAATGTTTCCAACTGGAAACACATAACTGACTTGACTAGATACCCTAACTCTGTTATAACGCTTATCATTAATTTGATTTAAAAGGAACACACTATTTGCATCATCATCATAATCATCATCATTATCGACCGTTTCTATCGTTTTACCGCTGGAAACAGCTTCCTCACCGTATGAAAAATGTTGCACAACCATTGCTAGGTGAGAGATCCTGTGTTCAACGATCGAGTCGGATATTATTGGATTTTTCTGACTTGCAATCCGTAGTAACAGCTGGGATTCTGGATTTGTGCCCGGCGTGTCTGAATAGGCTCACCACCTATTCCATATAACGTAACAGGTTAAACGTGGGAGTAGGTACTATGCGCCTCTGCCTATCCCATATCCCAAAATATTGTGAGTTTTATTATCACACACAATTACACAATTCAACGACGACTGACATCGTACGTCTGTTTAAGCCGCTTTACAGGTGAATGTTTAGATTGTAGCGATACCGGGAACGCGATGCTTGTACGATAGCGACAGATTTGAATACACAAGTATGTAGGTGTTAAACGATGATCGTTCCAACCGATCATAATATCGCTGAGAGAACCTGTCAGTTTATACGGAATCGTTCCTGTAATAGATGGCTTCGTCGGAATTGAGTTCGGGGTGACCTTTATCCCGTCCTCTATATGTATATAAGTATATACACACTTTTTATATACATACACTTATGTATGAAACTAGCTGACCCAACAGACGTTCTGTCTTAGCTATCTACATAAATTCAATTTCAACTGAAATAAATAATGAAAAAAGCAAATATTTCAAAAACATATAGTATGTATTCGTTGTAATGATTTTTAATATACAACGTTATTAGTTTTCTGTGCAGTTTTCTAAATTTTTCTTTCTCTAAATACCTTCTACAAAGCATTAGGAAACTTAGAAAGAAATAATCAATGAAATACATAATATAGTCGTTCTCAAGTTATGGCGTGACCAAGGGAAATAAGGATTCATTTTTATATATACAGATTATGTTATTTTTTATTCATATTTGTAAAGGCTGAATTGGTAAAGCTAGAAAGCTTGCAATTTGGATAATTGCTTCGTTTTATGATTTAAGCGACGAGTAAGAAAGGATTCTCAGAAACACGACCACCGGGAGGATAATAGAGGATGAAAGCTTATATGAATAGTTTTCTTCACACTTCACATCGCTTCAACAAGAAGAAGTGTGGATAACAATATATGTTTGCCAAGTATTCCGCGCAGTGGGATACAGGATAGACTCCATTGAAGCCATTAAAGAAAGTATCAATGCCTTTTATCGAATCTACATTGCTTATAATCTCGTGTGCTATGCGAAATGACTCAATTATAATTATAAAAAATTACAGACACATACGAACAACAGTACTTACCTATAATTTATTTCATGTGTAACATAATAAAACCTATTGAACTGGGGACGAGGTAATAAACCAACGGGGGGTAGAAATAGTCAAATTGATGAAGTAATAATAATAACCATATTAGACTCCTCGCACGTTCATTTGCTCTAAAATAAGAAAAAGTTTATTAATAGAGACAGCTGATTTAACATATTATGTGTATCTAAATATGTACATATATGTGCCCGTTGGTGAAGTGGGTAGTGAACCTGTCCGCTGCGCTGGGGGTCGTGGGTTTGAGTACCACTGAGAATAAATTTTTGTGTGATGATTTCAAGTACTCGTATTTCTTCTGAGTGTGATTGTAGAAAAATCTATACAATTGTATATTACATGTACCTATATATGTATGTATTTTATCAGTCGTTGGATACCATAACACAAGCTTTTTCAATGCTTACTTTGCGATCGAATTTACATGTGTACCTACAGATTTCTGAGAATATTTAGTTTTATTCATTTCGTATGTACATAGACATATACAAAGGTATGTGTTACACACACATCGCGCAAACATTTCTCCTAGATGGAAATCGAACCCAGGACCCCCTAATCTGCAATTACCGTCATTAACCACTATACCAACAATGTAATAAAATATTAATTATCATTATTATGTCATCTCGCCAACTCCCTTACAAAGTAGATAGAAAACAATGAGTGCCAAATATGTCTTCACAGACTTAACGAACTGAAATAAAAGTTTCCAATTCGAATTGGATTTGAGATAAGGATGAAAGCAAAATTTTTCGTCTCCGTGTAAATAAACACGAAGAAAGTCTTGAATGTTGACAAAGCTTTTCCTATTTCTCTCACACGCGTTGTAACTGCCATTGTTTGTCCCGCTGTGTGCTCCAACCACTCATTAACTTTCAACTATTCTTCGTTCATCCTCATCATGTTTAAATGGAAAATTATTTTAAGCTATTCTGTGGACATCTACATGGCAAGACTGTGTGTGGATTTCTCTTGTGTTTGCTGACTTTTTATCACAAGTGACTAATGGATAAGTGACCAATGGATAAGTGACTAACGGACGAGTGACCAATGCTGACCAATTATTAAGGTCGTTGCTGGGTGTGAGAATTAATTTGCAACTTCTAATATCTTTGTCTGCATTAAGTCTTAAAAAGTCTGCCTTCTGTAATTTGACAGAACATATGCTCAGACAAAAACTTATTCTGGGTGGAAATCGAACTTACAACGCTCCGGTCGTACTCGTACCATTAGTTGAATGATTATATTTAATTAAAGAGAGTATATATATTTCCTGAGTTTAGCTGTGACTGTCTAAACATGGAGGTTATAGGGCGCCGGAAAAGGTCTTAGGGTGACAATACAATATAAATAATTAACACCAAAATATTTCAAAACTCAGCTATTCTAATTGAACTCATATAACATTTACAATCAAATAACTCCAACAAATATGTTTCATTTCATTTTAGAATTAATAACTTAATGCCATTGAAACCTCGTAAGTACCTATATCTAATTTATAACGTGTATCGTGGAAGGGTACTACACTCCTCCGCCTACCCCTTCGGGGAATATAGGCCTGATGAACAAAAATTATATTACGAAAAATTTTTCACCAAGATTATCAAAACCGTTTCTAGAACTTAACATAATTTAATGAAGAAGAAGTATAACGTAACGATTATATTATTTATTTTATGTACATTTTCGAAGCGTTATATATTTCTACTCGCCATTTAATGAGAAGTATTAAGCCTTGAAATAATGTTTAAATAATTATTATAATTTTTATAATAAATATTAATCATTGGAATATTTGAAAGTTAAGTATATATATGAATTTTAATTATGATAGTTTATATATTCAAATTAGTATCTATAACTTACCGTTAATCGAAGTTTGCGCAGCGTTCATAAAACTTTATATCATTGCACCACAACTGAAAATATTTTTTATAGTAAAAACTTTTTCATTTGCAATTCATATACACAGCACTGCACTATGCCACTGGCACTGTAAATATACACGGGGTGGAATTTGACGACGTGGGATTTATACAGATTTTGGATAAAACCAAAGATGCGTGTTGCACTCGTAAGAAAACGGACGTGCGCGGGAGCGGGCGCGCGCAATGCGTTCGAGCCTCGCACTGAGCTACCGGCGCGGGTGTATCTCCAATGATGCTTTTTTTCTTTCATTTATTTTGAAACTGAACGAAAAATCGGCAAAGTGAGATTGACGTCTCGGCCGGTTCTCTTTGAGGAGCCACGACCACCGCACTCTTAATTTGCGCGCGCGTCACTTTGGACACGTTGATCCGCGCTCACACATTCCTGATCACGCTATTTTTTGGGTGCACGCCGCTGGGCTGGCGTTAGTATTTAAATTGCAGGGATCCGTAACATTTAAGTGTTTTTGTTTCTAACGAATAAGTATTTGTAGATACGACGATGTTATGGCAGATATACAATAGAGATATATTGGCAGTCAGTGCACTCTGCCTACCCCGTAAAGAAACAGCCACGATCATTTGATATTAGTAATAACAATAATGTAATGCTTATTCGTATTTGTATGAAACAGAATATGCTTTTGTCCATGTAGAAACTTAAAAAAATATATATATTGTACCTACTGTTAAAAATAAGAACCGCGTTCTAACCGCCTTATATTTGTTACGTTCTTGCTTCGCGTGACATGTTTTTGTTTAATCGTCTAAATCGTGCGTATATTATAGTCTTGTAGGTGTTATTTTAAGAAGCTCTTGTGACTCTATAAAAAAAGATGTAGTAATCCTAATTGGTTTAAGAAATGATTGTTTTATAGGGAAAGAATAACGATGTAGCGTAAGTATTATATTGTTAAAGTAATAAAGCAGAGCCAGAGTGCGTTTTAGAATCAATAATAGCAGATAAATACGTACCTGGATGAACTTAGAATCGACGTCGACGTCGACAATAGTGTGACGACGGAGAAAGGACAAAGGCGAAAGAAGTTTAGGTACTAAAACTTAGTCCAATCTTGGTTAAAATAATTCAGTGGTATTTAAAAGAAAGAGAAAAAATGTACAAGTGGGTACTAAAATTTTCCACTGTATACCTACTTAAGCGGAAAACAAACAGATTATAAATTAAGATAGATGAAGACTGTCTCGTTGGTCGAATGGTTGCAAGCGCGACTGCCGATCGAGAGGTCCTGGGTTCAAATCCCGGGACAGGTACTATTGGATTTTTCTAATTTAGAATTTCTAGGAGTGACTAGGAGTCGGGATCTGTGCCCAGTGTATGACAATAGGCTCACCACCTATTCCACGGGACGTAAACGTAGCTGATGAAACATGGGAGTGTACAATACTTCTCTGCCTACCCCTTTGGGGATTACGGGTGTGATGTTACGTTTATAGATAAAAATTAAAGCACTGTGATGTCATGAAATGCGTGGTCTTTAAATAATCAAAGAACAACACGTATAATGTTTATTTCATTGTATATAACAAGGATACTGCTGTATATATAATGATTATTTCCAACACAATATGTTAGAAACTAGACGACGTTGATTTTAGACAGGCGTTCGACCGCGAGCATAAAGCGAATATAATCCAACATACCAACAATAGAATATCTGTCGCTACGTGCAAATCTAGAAAACGGCTAAATCTCGTTAATTCACAATACATAATTATAATCGTATATATTCGTGTGATTAGTATTTTCATCGCTTTCATACAATTAACTATACAACAATAATCTATAGTTTACTACTAGTCGACAATATGACAAGTCACTCATGCTAGACGCCAGACGCCCGGAGCTAAGTAAACGGAATCCAGCCAATAAGTTAATAACTCATTAATATTGATTATTAATTGTACATTAAAATTGATTTATCGTAACTATACGACAAGATAAAAACATTCATGACATGTTATATACACGTAAATAATGTATGGACGTTGAAATTATACATTAAATGATTTTCAACTTTTCCATCTCTCACTCGTACTAGAAACTGTTAGTATCTAGTAATAGTCGTAGTATTCTCTATTGTACATCAAAATATCATAAAGAAAAATAAATACAAAGAAAAAAAACACAATTGTAGATTGCACAATAAGCGGTGTTATCGTTAATTAGCGATTTCTTCGAGGCAACCTTATTGTTTGTGGAAGTAAGAACAAAAAAAAAAAAAAATAAGAAATGGTAAGAGAGTAGTTGCATATGATACAACGATATAATGCTAATAATAAATACATACAGACAGAATAGCGAAAAGTGCGAAAAACGAGGAAAGCGAAGTGTAGAGTAGGAGAAAAGAAGAGGATTAAACGCCGAGATGATACTCTTCTTGTTTTTTATAAGTAATTATATTGGCAGTAAATTTTCACGTCAGGTCCCTTACAGGGCAAGCTCTCGGCCTACCCTGTAAGGGACCTGGCGTCAAATATGCACACACGCTCACACACAACTAGAATGCCACACCTAAGAACTGACCAACCAAACTCTGGAATGTAAGAGTCACGAAGCGTCTCTGAAAATACGTTAATTGAAGAATTGATGAGGCATAGTCAGCAAGCTTTTTAAATATAATGAATAAATGGAAAATAATGTGTACTAGTGTAACGTATATAAGTAACGTTAATAAATAATATTAATAATAATGAATAAATCAACAACGTTTGTATTACTGTATTTCAGTATGAACCGTATATAAAGTTGTCGAGACACAACGCATTCCATCTCAATTCTTAGAAGTAGCAAGACATCAGCAACTATTTTCAAACAGTATGTCAGTGCAGTGTGATATTTGACACAGATATTTATTAGCTACAGTGAGAACTTAGCATTATAAGGCTGACGCCAGATACTACTTCTGTGACATAATAAGGAACCGCACAATAAATAAAAAAGGTACACATTACCCGACAACTGATAAATGCAGTATTTATAGTTCTAAGAAAAATAAAAAAACAGTACACAGTACAGTTAAAACAGCCGTTCAAAGCCCTTTATAAATGCAAAGCACCCGCTGTATCATGTCCTTAGTTTTTCATAAGATTCATTGCACATTGCTTACTGAATCGCGTTACAAGTGCGCCGGTGGAAAAAATAATTAATACAGCCATTAGTCGCTTTGATTGCAACAAAAACTGCAAGCGCATTTCATTATAAAGGTACGGAATACGAGTGTACGTTTGTATATTGGAAATTTCGTACGAATGTGCACATATAAGAGCTAGCTAAACATAAACGTAATATCACGCCAGTAATTTCCGAAGAGGTAAGCAGAGATGTGAAGTACAATCTTACATTTCACCAGTTACGTATACGTTCCACTATGGAATAGGGTGTAAGTCCATTACCATACACCGGGCGCAAATCCAAACGCCGAACGACTACTAGAAATTTCATGTTAGAAAACCCAATAGTACCTGGGATCGAACCCAAAATTTCTCGACCAGCACGTGCTGACAACTACTCGACCAACGAAGCATGTATGTATAAGAAATGTAGGGAAAATATAGGGAAATAAATGGAAGACTTATAAGTTGTATGAAAAAAGTATCAGCCAAGTGAAATCGCAGCAAGGACGCTAGTTTCATGTTTTTCAATGCAACAGGAACTCACTCTAATATAAACCTAACTGGTATTTCTAGAATTCTATTCAAGACAAGATTCTGATAATTGCATCAAAGGGCCCAGTCGGTAATGGCATTAGATTTTTTTACCGTATTAAGCGGAGAATGAACATGCCGGCTTAATGGTAACAGGACAGTGTGCAAGCGCATTATTTAATTACCTCTATATAAATCATTATATGCATTTCATTAGTTATCCAATGCCGGCTGGATATAATCCACTAGTCTGTTTCATTGCTACTTGGAAGAGATTTTTTTGAAAATTGAAGAAGACAAAGTAGGGAGTGATCTAAATATTGCGAATTTTCTTCAAAAGACTGCCTGCCTCGACTGTTTGTCGAGTGATTTCAACCGCGACTGC
This sequence comes from Parelbella ahira ahira, assembly GCA_018244795.1. Lineage (NCBI taxonomy): Eukaryota > Metazoa > Arthropoda > Insecta > Lepidoptera > Hesperiidae > Parelbella > Parelbella ahira. The sequence goes on along the minus strand of DWME01003458.1, from coordinate 3,700 downwards.
TGATCGGAAAGTCCGGGGTTCAAATCCCGGGTCGGGAGCTATCAGATTTCTATAGCAATATGCTCACCACCTATTCCATGGGACGTAAACGTGACTGGTGAAACGTGGGAGTGTACTACACTCCTCTGCATACCCCTTCGGAGATTACAGGCGTGATGTTACGTTTTCTTCAAAAGAAAAACTGCTTAAATACCTGCCATTAGTTTAGTATCGCTCGATTCTGTACATGTTTTTGATGTACAATTGTACCAGTGTGAAAATAGCTTCATAATACCTATTTAAGTATTCTGATTATCACAGGTAATTCAAGGAATCAAGTTCGACCATTTATGATAGATTGATTGATATTGATATATAAACCAGTGGACGAATATATCACACAAAGATAGATCATGACCAACCACCACGTTACGACTACCGCCTTTTTAAAATCCATTTATATGGATCTGAATTTGATCATCATCATTATCAGCCTATTTTAAACCACTGCTAAATATTGGCCTCCATTGAGGAGCTTTAGCTCATAATAACCACGTTGGGAAAGTGAGTTAGTGATCGTAGAGAATAGCTTCTTGGACCGCTTGCGCTGTTGCCTGTTGGTGGCCAGGGAATTTCGCCGTGCCCAGGTTGACTACGCTACACCGCGATCAGCATAGTGCACCACGAGCTCATACAAATTCGCTTAGGCTTCTAAGAAAGAGTTTATAGCCCCTTACACTCCTTACATCCAGAATTTTATTACATTATGTCTATAACATGAGCCGTTACTATCTACAACTATATAATCATCTCTATTACCTCAAATACTCCTATTATGTTCATGTACATACTCTCGATATTGCGTTACATGACTCTGAACTTCATAATCGGACAAACCAGTAGAGACCCAACTCCCGTGCAGTCACGCGGAAGTCAAAATCACTACACTTACTACTAAATAGAAGCCAATTACAGCTCCATAGCCGACCTAAGTGGTCCTAAGCAAGTAAGTACACTTCTAACGCTAACCAGATCAGTTCGTAAGCAGCACGCGTAATGGTGCGTAAACAATCGTAAATTACGCGCAACCACGATGTGAATTTTACGCGCACTAACTTACGCGCAGTTAGAATCGCGCGCTTGAAATAACGAATGTAATATTATATTATGTCTATTTACGGGAATGTTTTGCGAATGTATTAAACATATTTAATTATTGTTCACAACGTGTAATATTACAGATAAAACTTCCTTTCCTATTCTGCTTATGTTCTATTTGATAGGAATATCGTGTTGTAAAGTTAGCCATCTGATGCTTAAGATGCATTTAGCTAACTTAGCTGATATTTGGATACCGGTCTTCGCTCTATATAATTAATATTTAGACCCTTTATCACATTTGCCAAATGCGGCTTGGCAGATTTTACACATTTTGAAGAATTATATGAAAAACCCCAAAGTGCGGGTTCCTTCAAGATACATTCCTTCAACTTTACAAAAATAATCATTTTTGAGGCCATTTTTCTAAATGGGCTGCTCGCCGAGATTATTATTATTAACATTAAAGTAATCTTTTTAATTAAAAAAGATTAAATCGACTATTCGCTGTGTTCAGACAACTGTGTGTTAGATAATGTGCAGTAAGCGCAGAGGCCTATAATCATCAACAAACACATGCAAAGACGACCTTCCGTATCACTAGAATAGACTGGGGATATTTTTGATGCATCCTTTGTCTATGGTCAATTGTGTTATGACGTGATTGTGAGCTCGGCCGGTACTAAAGTTTTGTGGTGAAAATCGTGGTTGCAGTCCAGATTAGCGCAGAATCCATTTAGATAGAGGTCGAGAACCAAGACTTAGTAAGCATCTAAATTATCAACGTCCTTTTTCCTATTTTATGTGCTATCCCAACTTGGCAGTTTGTTTTTCTTTTGTTATTGAACGAAAATCCTTTAAGTGTATACCACGCCTTTTGTGATTGTGGACTAAAACCCTTTAGGCGCCTATCGGCTATGAACAACGTTAATGTTAAAATGTTAATTCAGCGAAGCACATCAACATGTTCTCGAATGTACTTTTTGAAGTTCTCACAGCGGCAGTTATATGTACATTTCCAATTCCGAATGCGATTTATGCAAATGGAACGTCGCGTGCATTTTTTGTTGCGAGTTGCATTAAAAAAAAACGTATGTCGCTTAGTCAGTAGTGACATACGAGGTGACATGCGACTAACAGGTTGTGAATAATAATTTTAAGATATTGAAACTTACACCCATCAACTGGTAGATATTGCTGTACTATTATACATCCTATTGTTTATCCTTTAAGGGTGAATTTTGCGTATATGAATTTACGTTTGTGATGTGACTCTCGTCGCTCGAGGTACAGTGAAGAATGTATCGATTTTGGTGCATTCATGATTCTGCGTAGGCGATAAGAAAATAAGTGTTTATTTTTATTAAGACGGCGTGTTTGAAGACGATGCAATTTATAGTTTTTTTTATTGAGAAGTACTAATCAATATAAAATAGATAAAGAGACAAGATAAAATAGAAAGTATTTCAAGTAATAAAGACCATAATATAGATTTTAACGCATCATATAAAAGGTATACCTAGTGTAATAGCAAGATGGATGCCAGGACCGAGAGATCCAAGACTTCACTTATATTGACCCAATATAAGTGAAGTCTTTGACTGGTCGATGTATCCATCTGATGCTGATTTCCAAGTCAAATAGTTCCGAAATCAGCGAACGTATGTGAAGAGACTGACAATTTATAAGAACCACTACAAATCTGTAGCAATTAAAATATACTTTTATGATTTAAATAAAGCACAGTAGATTATAAATTTGCTTAAATCGTGGATTTGCTTTGTATAATTATCACTATCGGCATTATTGTTAGGTGCTGGATACTGGACTCAGTAGCTAATTTAATATTCAATCGAATTCATACAGATTAAAGATATATCGACATTTTAAGGGCACGGCTTACATTAGGACAGTTTTACGATCGTAACGTCTGAGAAACGGCGTCTAGACGGTACCAACGTGATTACCATCTCATTAATGTTATCTTAATGTTTCAATGTAACGTGTATGCTGTTTAAAATTTCCTCAAACACAAGTAAATCAGGTTTACATTGCCGCCATTCTCACAACGCTTGTGAGAATGGCAGGAAATTTAAATTTCGAATAGTTCGTGTGACCGGGGTGCTCGTAGTCGCTGCACTGGAGAGAGCCAGTTTGTTTAAGGGACTTGATTATATACAATCTAAATACTTATATAAGTCTTTTTTACAACCAGCCAAAACAAGTACCTACATGTGATAATTTTACAAATCATAAATATTTGCTCCTGGTAGCAAACGAACACATATCTTTAACTCAACAATTAGATTAAACCACTGGACCATTGGACCAATCTAGATTCACGAGCCATTTACAACAGTTAAAAAATTAAATGAATGAGCATCGAAATGTAGATAAGCATTCCACACACGTCGCCAAAACTGATAATTTGCTATTAAACGATGGCGCGCGGCGATGGTAATGTAGCAATGATCAATCTAAACACGTTGTCATTACCGCACAGACGGAAAGTGTTGCCACACGTTCGGGAACTGCAGGAACTCCTTAAAATTTAGCAACAAAAGCTACATGCAGTTGACAGACCTGATTTATTTATTACATCATCATATTATTATTTAACCAT
>DWME01003457.1:0-18275 GCA_018244795.1 Parelbella ahira ahira | reverse complement strand
CCACCTAGCTGGAGAGCGTCCTACGCTACGTTTGCCAAGTCGCGGTCTCCACTCCAGAACACGTCTGCTCCAGCGGCTATCGGTTCTTCGTTAGATGTGACCAGCCCACTGCCACTTCAGCTTGCTAATCCTTTGGGTTATGTTGGGCTAACTTTGGTTCTCTGTCGGATCGCCTCATTTCTGATGCGATCCGATATTTGCTAGGTAGAGTATAACTAAGAATGTGTCCATTAACACTTTTGTCGTTGTCTTTATTAAAGGGAAGACACTTTGTTCTTGTATTCTTTTATTTAGCACTATGTTCGCTATTATCTCTAACGATTCAATACACCAGCTCAAAAGGTTTCGTTCTTTTGAGCCTTCCTGCTATGTCCGTGGTATCAAGGAGCTGGCCGGCCTCGACGTTCACATGGTGGTGAAGTCTTTGTTCATAAGTTTTGGCGTATTTTTATAACACTAGAGCTACGTGGTCCACTTTCAGGTCCCGATGGTGGTTGTCATTTCGAACATACCAAGGTGCATTTAGGATACCCCTTAGCACTTTATTTTGGAACCGCTAATGATCTGTCGGTTACTTTGGCTGGTACAGTCCCACAGTTGAATACCATAGGTCCATATTGGCATAAGGACTTGTTTGTACAATAATATTTTGTTTTGCACTGACAGAGAGGATCCTTTACATAGCAACCAATACATTGTCTTGTAGCGAATTTTAAGTTCTTCGCCTATTTTTTTGACATGAACCTTCTAGCGAAGCTTTGCGTCTAAAGTCATGACTAGAGACTTGGCTGTATTTTCGTACGGTATGACATTACTGTTAATGTAAACCGGTTGGTAATATGACTTGTTATTCGTGAAGTCTACATGAACGGATTTTGTTTCATTTAGATTCACGCACCATTTTTTTGTACATTCGAAGATGGCGTTGACAGCCTCTTGAGCCTTATCCACCGATTCTTGTTGAATGGCCCCTGTGGCCATAATAACTGTGTCATCTGCAAACGTTGTGATGAAACTATTATTGGTCATTGGAATGTCACAGGTGTATAAGTACTTGCAAGACCGGACCGAGAACTCTACTCTGTGGTACTCTAACTTTTATTTCCTTCAGCTCTGAATACGCGTTGTCTTTATAAAACTAAACATGCGATTAGTTAGGTAAGATTCTAAAATATCTGTAATAGGCTTTGGGAGCATATTTCTCAATTTGTAGATAAGACTTTTATGGCATACGTTGTCAAATGCCTGAGCTACGTCTAGGAAGACTATAACAGACACAAAATTTTTATAATAAAGAAATGAGAAAATCTGAAAATCCGTTTGTATCACAGTTACAATATGAAAGCTTACGTCATTCTTCCTTGAGTGCATTTGCCTCATAAAAGCTTTGATGTACGAGAAATACGCACACAACAAAGCTAGAACCGTTCAGTTCAGAATAATCGTCTCTGACCTGATTATAATCACTTCCAATACGTTCCTTTAAACTAAGACACTACATAAACATAGATCATGCCAAATAAATTAATTATTGTAATTAATCATACTGACATGCGATAGCTATATCCCAATTTGGACTAGACAGAAACAGCACGATGATAAGTAGAAACTATTTAAGTAGATATTAATTCGATTCTATTTCGTTTAATAAATTAGAAGTGAGACCTATACCGCGCATCCGAACAGAAATAATATGTAGTATATGGTGGTTTTATCTCGTAATCTGTGGAATCGCGTAAGTATTAGCTGACCTGACTTGTTGAAGGTCGGATTCCCACCACCGCGGAAACCCTAATTTTTAAATTTGCTTCCATTATATCCGAATGTTAAAAACTCGTCGTTAGAAGTTTTATTAACCAAATCGAAAACAATAGCGATTTCTCTGTTGCTAAGTTTTTTTTTACTACTAAGTATTTATAATTATCGCGACATTATATATTGCCAGCTATTAGATGGCTTATTTGCTATCTGGCAGGCAAACGAAATGTAAAATGATCAAGTGATATTAACAAATGGCAAGGTATTACGATTTTATTTTTTACACGTAAGAATCTCACATTATGTAGTCCAGAATTATACAGGCGGCCTTGATATTGCTCTGTCTGAGCCATGTAACTATGTATAATATTTTTAGCGGTCTTCGTGTTTTTGTATGTCGTCGATGAACTAATATGACACGTATAGGTACAGGTGATATTTATGAAACCGTAACGTAAACACGCAATAAATATATGGAATAGACATACATTTAACTATTTATTACCTTATATTTTTTATTGCTAGTTTTATATACGAGGACATAACGATAAATTTATATAAAAATTGCAAGTTAAATTTAAAAGCTATACGATAATAAGGTAGATGACACGATAGTAACTAATGAAAAACCTTTTACAATGGGAACCTATTTATTAAACGCTTTATTATAATTAAACAAATCATAAAAGGAAATTAAGAAAGAAAATTTTTGGCAACTATAAAAGTAGCCAAAATAAAAAAACTTTGAACATTCGTTCAAAGATACGTAACATCTGATAAGCTACAACGAAAGTCGAATAAATTATAAAGGATGTTTACAATGTTTTAAATCTCGGGAAGACGACGAGAAATGCCAAAGCAGTTGTGCCAATAACTCATAGCGCGTAGTTTTGAGAACTTACAAGAAGCAACTAAACTTAGCATATATTTTATAACATCTGATCATATACAAAAAAATATATAATGAAATGATTTTATAATTTCAAAATACATCGTACACACACATACATACATATACATCCACATACATCTGTTTTGCATTAAATTTAGTTATTCACTTTTTAATTAATCAGTGCTTCATATAAACTTACAGAAAAGTGTAATGAAAAGTATTTGTTTTTAAATAGCGTAGATACTAACGAACCTATGATTTCAATATTCAATTAGTGAATATAATTATCTACATATAACTTCGTAATTTTTCTATTTGCAAAACAAATTGTGACAAATACGTTATTAAAATTATTGTTCTATTTAAAATATTAAGAAATCAATGCAATGTTAAAGTTCTATTTTTAAATATTCACAGAACAATCAACTGCGTATGGGCTGTTCCGGAAGACTGGTAGGTTTACCCCACCGGCGAGGACTATTCCTCGCTTCAGAAAATACACTATTGAGGATTTTCAGTTTATTAAGGTCCTTGGAAAGGGCAGCTTCGGGAAGGTACGTGCATATGGCAACATACATTAGCATAAAACTGATAAATTTACAATATTGGGTTTCAAAATAAGCAGTAAGAATGCGGATTGATGTGGTGGTGATTTTAGAAATAGTTATTATGCGAGTAAAATTGCAGCTAACTGTGTAAAATCTAAATCTAACGTAAAACTTATCCACTTGATGGTATGCACTGATAATTTGCACTTGAGATACTAAATGATGATACTAAATGACCTATATTTTTGAAGCTTATAAAAAGAGCTACCGGGCGTTTAGTCAGTTTCTACAGGTAAGCAATTTGTACAACCTATCATATCTAGCATAATAAAGTAGATATAAATAAACAAATGAGGATCTCTGTTCTTTTTTTGGTAGCCAAATGTCTTAGCGCTTCAAGAATAACGAACTGTACCTACGAAACATTTATTTTTAGTAGGTAATATTATTTACTTTACCGAGAAAGTACTTTGAAATAGGTAGAGCTGCATTGTTCCAAAATTAAAATTTGTTTCACCCACCTCCACCCACGGCACGGCGTTAAAATGAACAATATTTTCTAATTCGAATTTCGAAGATAAAAATAAACACCAAGTACAGATATCTCCTCACTCGACCTTTCATGTCGATATTTGAATTGTGCTTCGACCTTATTATCTATACATCGTCGGAATTGAAAAAGTTATGAATCAATCGTCTATTGTCCTATTTTAATATTATTCAATATGTAAATCATGCTTCGTTGTATCTAATAAAACTTATTGTTCATCGAGAACATTAAACGGTTATTATTCTTAAATGGCGCAAACCACTATATGAGTACCTAATAAAAAAGTTATTAAACGATCATCCTATTAAAAACAGATCTAAGTAGGTATCATAATGTTTTCGAAATATAAATTTGATAGTTTTTTCGTAAGCTATGTATATTATTTCGTTGAAACCAGTATTAAATTATTCATAACTTAAAAAAACCCTGTGGTACAATTATCTACATTTTAAAAATACATTTTATTTACCTACCGTGAAATTAACATGGAAAAAAAGCTCTCAATACTAAAAAAAATATGTTTATGAATATTTTGGAGTTTTAAAATAGTTACGTTATTCAAATTAGACGCTGTGAGGAAAAAATAATACGTTTCCGATATACCTACAGCGAGTTTTGTTTTCTGTCGTTGACCTAGTTGTGCTGTAAGGAGACGCGTAGTGCCAGACAAGACGAATCTGACTAAGTTTAAAATTGGAACTTGTCGGAACAATCTCCCCAGCATTATATATTTGTTTAGAAAATAGATGCAGTTTAAATTGTATGCCCATTAATTAAAAATATTTATAGTTAAAGGTACTTCTACTGTATTAGTGTCGTGACACTCCAAGAAAAGCTTTATGAAACAAAACTTTCTTTGGCCCGTTGAGCAAAATTTTAATTTTAAAACGATGTGTAAACGTTTCCGAACCATATTGAATGTAGGTATCTAAATGTTACATTGTCGAAATCTTTGCTTTAGATTAACTATAGGTTAGTGAAAACCTGATATAGGTACTTATAATAATAATGTTTCTTTGTATTTAACTTCCGGCATCAAACTGGCTGCCAGTTTTAGTAATATTAGGTTCGATATAATCAATTTAACGTTGTTATGAAATATTTACTTTTAGTATAAACGTAATAGCGTAACATCACGCCTGTAATCCCCGAAGAGGTTGGCAGAAGTACCTACAGTTCCACTTTTTACGAGTTATGTCTACGGCCCACCATACCACTATTGCCATACACCAGGCATATAACCAGGCAAATAGCCACACCTAAAATGTTTACTAGAAAACCCAAGTTAGAAAAATTCTATAGTACCCGATCCGGGAATCGAACCCAGGACCTCTTAAACAACAGTCGCGATTTAATAAGTATTGAAATAATCCACGCATATTCCTGTTAGATTGTAAAAATTCCTTATAACACCTAATGGGGAGATTTGGTCAAATAGATGTTCAGATGATGATGACCTTCGGTCCAGGTACTCGTGATGGCTCCGAGCACTCAGAATATCTCACTCCTATTAGAATCTCTCTTGTCAATTTCCCAGTAATCAAAAAAATCAAAACATCGAGAGAATTTATTGCGATTCAAAGTTAAGTAATAAAACATGTTTAATCCTTATAAATATGTAAAAATACTTTGGCAACATCTGTATTATTTATACTTCTAGTGGTATTAGGCGACTTCGGATAGGAGAATTTATAGCTGAACAACATGAATAAAATAAGATGTTGCCGCGAGTTTGAGCCGTAATATTACATGATATTATTAGCAGAGATTGTAAAACAAAGTAAATCATCGGACTAAAAAGTTTATAAGGATTTTCGGAGCAAAAAGTATAATATATCGCACATTTGCGAATAGAGTATACTTTATAATAGAGTAACTTTCTTAAACTGTTTTCTGAAAGATAATTTTTTTGTCATATTACACGCTAGTCGTAAATGAGCGATATATATAAGTGTATATATATATATGTATTCATGACGTCATGATGGTAAGATTTATTTACATTAATATCAGATTGGATGCTATAGAAAAGTTTTTCGAGGAAATCTAATTTTACTTTGTAAAACTGTTTATTTGGAATAATGTACCTAATTTTTATTATATCGTTGGGCTTTGAAGATACCATAAATTGTATTATTAGTTTGAAAGTTGTTTATTTAAAAAGGTAAACAATTTTGGCTGCTCACTTTTAAAACTTCTATAGGTACATAAATGACTACGTCTTTGGTAGAGTAAAGGCTCGGATATTGGATTTGCGCCTGATATTTAGCAGTTTGCTTCCTATTCCATACTAGGACATATAACATAACGTGTGAATCGTGGATGGGGACTAAACTCTACCTACCTCTTCGGAGAAATACTGACGTGATGTCATATTACACATAGATGAAAGAAGTTTGGTACTACCGGGATTTCAGGTCTCTTTACTTGTGTTAAGTTTAATTGTGGCCGATTGTTCTGTTCAACCAAATGTAAATATTGCCTTAGTCCGGCAGAATTTTGGCGATTTCGCCTTGAAACATTTTCTAACAATCAAAATGCACAAAACATGCGCGAACACAACCTAAAAATACACGGAACAAGGGAATTTGCCAAGAAAAAAAAAACACTGGCTTTCGCCTACAAATATTCTCTAGTGGCGGTGTATGTCATGAGTCGTTGAGAGAAGAAGCTTTTAACTACCTGTGACGAGCTCGCATTCTATATAACGAACACACGGGAACACAGACGGCGATAATAATTTGAAGGTGTCACACCGGTACGCAAATAGCGCACACTTAAAGATATTCAACGTAAACATAATTTCCGTCAACAGGCATGCATCAAAGGAGTGTTAAATCAAATGGAGATTTATAACAGTTATATATTAGGAGAGCGATGTGTGCATATTGCGATGCATTATTTTCTTTAAAGGATACATTAAAAAGACAAAGTTAGGTACGAGGCAATTTGATGCTAACAACATTAATGTCACAATGGCTTTGTCCGTAGATAAAAGGTATGAATAGGACTGAATTAACTGAACCTAAGATATATTACCTAAGATGCTGTGACGTTACTCAATCCGTGTGTTTACTGTGCTAAGAACAATACAGCAGTGGGACAATAGATTCTCGTTAAATTGTAGTTTATTATGGTGAAAAATAAATTTGTTTTGAGCTGGTAGATTAAGTAGTCTATAGTCAATAGTTATTAATTCGTAACTTACATTATACGTCACAAAAATCTATAACGTGGTCAAATTATTTGATTTGACTAAACGTTATTAGGGATATCAGGAAGTCTTATTACCTTATCTCTATTTTAAAGTAGTGCCACCTGTGAAATGTAAACATATTTTTAAAAAGCACTATTTTTAAAAGAATTTTTTAAATAGACCATACCGCATATTATACAAGACATAAACATCTACTATTATATAGGTTAACTAATACTGAGTAACTCTACATCTTTCAACGCTAATATCTGAAATAAACGAGCTCGTGGTAAAAATATTATTTCGATAGGTGCATAAAATTTTGCAAAGTAGACGAAATATTCGTGAAATTCTTATATGTGATAAAAATATGTGACGGTTGAAAGAGCATTCATAAAAATACTTTGTTGTTTACATCGGCTTATTTTATTTTTACCATTATTGTTAATCAAGTGCGGCTTACCGCTTTAGCCAATAGTATACAAATATCTTAAATTGAACCATAATAACAAGAAATTGAAGTTAAAATTTACAAATCGATGAAGATAACTCAACGTAACACGGTTTCAATAATTGAAATCAATTGGTGTAATTTGCTGTTCTGCGTATCGCGAAGTCGAAAGAGCCGTGTGGCCGGCGAAAGATAAATTTATCGCTACATATGACGCGCGGTCGCTTCTTCCGAGACTAAGAAATGTCAAATTATATTTATAATGAGTCGCGAAGAGTACGATGAACTTAACGAACTCTAGTTAGAATGTAAACCTATGTATATTTAGAAAAAGACTAGCAGACAATTATAGAGAAAATAAAATAGTGCACATGTTTTCTTTATCACTGATTATGACAGCGTAAAATTGTGCTGGTTATAAAACTACGTAAATAGTGTATAACCATGATATTTGAAAATAGAAATATTTTCATAAAAATGACACCTCCCAACGAAACTAATATTAAATTATTATAAATGAATGGCACACGATTTTTTTATAAATTAACTTCCATTAATAGGTTAGAGTAAATTTATGGGTAGGTACCTACATTTAGCGAAGTTGAGCAACACTGAAAAGTCCCACAAAGTACGCAATCTGCCTCAGTCGGCTCGTCATGATGTTTGGCAGCGATCTACGTTATTGCTAAACGTCGTACGTGTCACTGTTGTGCAACATTCGAACAATCAAACAAGCCTTGTCGAATCTTCATATACCTATGTACCTATGTGTATTCCGTTAATTGTAAAGAATTTGCTTTACACTGATCCTAATCATAGATTAATTGTAATGGCAACCTGCCACCTGCACTCTGCAGTGCAGCTCTCGTTAGCCCTGGTTCACCTGTTATGCCAATATTTGTAACAACTTCTGGCTATTTTTGGTTTTGACATCACAGGCCACATTTTAAACGTCAGAAAACACGTGCTATAGTTGCACGTAACGTGTAGCTATTTTTCGTGTGAGAAGGTCTATACTTAGTTATGATGTAGGTACTTACTCGTATGTTATGATGCGGGGAGCAGAAAGCAGAAAACTTTTTGTAAGATTTTGTATCACTAATACAGGTATTTCATGCTTTCTTAGAAAAAATGTCTAGCAAAGAGTATAAATAAAATTTAAACTGTTTCAAATAAAATCAAGCTACTTATTTTGCTTTGTCGTGAGTTTAATGACTGCACCTAAAATAGACAGGTTACATTAGAAAGATATATCATATAAGGCGTACTTACTCTCTACATAATAACGACCTTCTTTAGTTTTTGTTTCTTTTGGACTTTTACTGAAGCGATTTTATTGAAATTGATAGTTGATTGAAGCCACATGGCTAAGCCATAGAGCTGATGACCTTTAGGCATTCCATAGGGAGGAATCTCTTATTTATTCCTATATCTACGCTCCGTGTTTTTCTGGTATAACATACTAAATGTTAAAAAAAAAGAAAAAAAAAGTCGCGTTCCTGTGTAAGTTATGAATGTGTAAGAATCACTGCTGATCTGTAGGGATAGAGATATTTGATGCTCTTTGCCTACCCCTTAGGGGACCTGCGATGATAATATAATAATTATACATTTATACAGAGCATATAAATGTGCACTGTTATTTATCATGTGCTGCCATTACGTCGAAATAAACAATAAAACATCGCCCACAAAATCTATAAGTGCACGCGTAAAAATAAACTCACGTGTCAGTACTTAAGGAGGGCAGCTGATTTGTGTAATTAGTTCTTAATTAAAATTTAGATGTACATTACGTAATATGCCATGTTATATCTTCCTGCTTTTGATACAGTTGGCCCGGATGGGTTTGAGATGCGGCCAAAAATATAGAGAAAGCGGCAATATAATTGGGTTGTAAAATGCCAGCTAAGTAGGTGACGCACGGATGTCACTTACATTTTCCCGTTTATAAATTGTAATATTTATACAAGTTAGAGGAATCGACTTAGCGTGGGTGTTGCTAGGGAAAAGAATTCAGAACAGACATACAGTTCTATATTATTCGTGATCTTCGGAACGGGTCCAAAACTTTGATTTTTCTTTATCTTTCGATGATTTTTGGGAGGATAAATCTAGTAGGTAGCTTCCCTCCGCGCGTTTATTATACGTTAGGGCAGTTGCAGTCAATGCCCTGTCTTCAGTAGGCCGTTTTTGTCCAATAGATTTAATGACATAAAATTAAAACTAAATACATTTCCTTAATTCTTAATTAAAAAACTTCAGGTTGAAAATCTTTTCAAAACTGTTCATAATGCAAGTAAAATGGCGGAAAATTTAAAACTATCCATAGATGTGTTCTCAACTATTATCAAGCAATATCATGTAAACATATTGGTGAGACGACGTTTTTTTTTTAATTTGATTACTATGTAAAAGCTTTTAAATTTTTAGGTACTATTGGCTGAACTGCGAGACACAGAATACTACTATGCCGTGAAATGTCTGAAGAAAGACGTGGTGTTGGAAGATGATGATGTAGAATGCACGCTTATAGAGAGAAAAGTCCTTGCTTTGGGCACAAACCACCCATATCTTTGTCATTTGTTCGCTACTTTCCAAACTGATGTGAGTATTTATTTAATTTACCTAAAACATTTTTTGCCTAAAAAAATCTTATCACACTTAACGCTACTGAGAAGTGTCTATAGTTCAAGTTATTCTCTTTAAAAATGTACATTATCATCATCGTCAGCCTACTCCCGTCCACTGCTGGATATAGGCCTTTCCAATGGCACGCCACTGATCTCGATCTTCAGCTCTTCGCATCCAATCAAAAATAAAAACATTGTATTAGCATTATTGTATCAGTATTTTTAAGCTGACATTGAGTCTCGTTCTCTGTTATTTGGGAATAGAAAAAAAAATTAAGATTATTAGTTAATGTCGTACTTAGTTACAAAATTTTTTTACAGATAGTAATTCTATAAATTTTTCACTGGAATTGGGTTCAGTACACCTTTAACTCTCTATAGGCTACATATATAAAATTTGTATTAAATAATTTTTCTCTTTAGTCTCACCTGTTTTTCGTAATGGAGTATTTGAATGGTGGAGATTTGATGTTCCACATTCAACAAAGCGGACGGTTCCCAGAAGCACGCGCAAGATTTTACGCTGCAGAGATTGTGTCTGGTCTTAAATTCCTGCATAAAAGGGGTATTGTTTATAGGTAAGGTCACTAATTCCCACTGATATTTACAACTTGTCTGTTGGAAGATTTTGTTGATGTTTTAATGGAGGTAGGTAATCGAAATACAAGGAAATAATGCAAGCTAATACCTACTTTTATAATCAACCTCCAACAAAGTTCTGAATGCATACCTAAAATTCTGTATGGAAATTCAATGCAAACAAAGTCGCCGACAATAATACACATACACATCAACATAAATATGTTCTATGAACATAATTGTCCAGAAAGAATCATGGAATACTTCCTAGGGAATATTCGTGAAAACAAGGAATTTTTGTCACGTTTGCAGCTTCCATTCTTCTACAATATAAAAGTTCGATAAATTGAAACAAGACTTCATATTTTCATTAATACAGTAGTTATAATTTTTGACTGTAAGTACTACGCGTATTTTTAGGGACTTAAAACTAGATAATATTCTATTGGATTTCGACGGTCACGTCCGCATCGCTGACTTCGGAATGTGCAAGCTTCAGATATATCTGGATAAAACAGCGGACACTTTTTGTGGAACTCCAGACTATATGGCGCCAGAGGTAGGACAAAAGATATAACTCTATTAAAATTTTTCAATAGATACCTACTTATCAACAATATTATTACTTTCCTAAAATTTGACAACTAAAATTTAACAACAATAATTTAATTTATTGAATTTATTATTTATTACATAATATTGTAAACGAATACTTCAAAGATTTATGTTTTCTCCTTTTTCAGATCATTAAAGGTCTTAAATACAACCAAACGGTGGACTGGTGGTCGTTCGGCGTACTTCTGTACGAGATGCTGATAGGCCAGAGTCCTTTCAGTGGCTGTGACGAAGATGAACTGTTCTGGTCCATTTGCAATGAGATGCCGTCCTACCCTCGCTTCCTGTCGAAGGAATCTCTTAGCATACTCACCAGGGTACATACTTAAAACGTCATATACCTATTATTGATGTTAGAAAATTGAATGTATGAATGAATGAATGAATTCAGTGAGTTTATTTATTATGAATATAGTGTTGCAAAAACAGAGATATTCATGGTCCATATTCAAAGAAATTGCATTCTGTATCACAAGCAAGAAGCATATAAATAGGATATTTTTGACTTGCCCTTTACTTTACTAAATAGACAAACGAATGACAAAGGATTTTATAGGAGTGAGCAACAATTTAGTTTCTGTCACGGATGCACCAACGTCTAGTTTCTCTTTCATTCAAAATTGTATAATAAAATAAGGTTACATCGAGAAATAGAATGATATCTATTTCACTATGTTATAAGATCAATAACATTCACAAAATCATTATTAGCGTAAGTTAGGTATTAAAGTAGTAGGTACTTAGCTATACTTCATCAATTAACATTTAACGTAGACCTACGTTAAGATAAGATTTGTCTTTCAGTTATTGGATAAGGACTCCCGAACGCGGCTGGGTGGGACGGAGTGCATGCACGGTGATATCCGGGACCAGGACTTCTTTCATCCAATCCATTGGGAACGGCTCGAAAGGCGAGAACTGGAAGCGCCCTTTAAGCCTCGAGTGGTAATATAAAGATACATAACAAATATATTACAAAGATTGTCAAAGACATACCGTCTTTTCGCTAAGGCTGTTTATGCACGCTTTGTTATCACTTAAAACAATGTCATCACGATAAGCAACATTATTGAAATTTTTGGAACGTTTTTATGATAAAGAAAACCTCATAGCATGCTAAATGCGCAACGAAAGCAACGCAAGCAAGCGCAATCACTTCATATATTATATTTTGAAAAAAAACGCAACATCACGCTTGTAATCCCCGAAGGGGTACGCAGAGGAGTGTAGTACACTCCCACGTTTCACCAGTTACGTTTAAGTCTCATGGAATAGGTAAATAGGTGGTGAGCCTATTGCCACACACCGGGCACAACTCCAGACTCCGAGTCACTACTAGATATATAAATTAGAAAAATCCAATAGCACCCGATCCGGGTTTTGAACCCAGAACCTCCCGATCGGCAATCGCGCTTGCAACCGCTCGACCATCGAGGCGGGCATATTTTATTTTCTAATATGAGCTGAAGTTCCCAATCTCATCCATAGGTGTTTATATCGTTTAAAATTTAAAAGTTAGTTCTTTCTACATATAGAATGTTTGTATTTTTTATACTGCTGCTCCATATTTTACCTTAGGAATAGGAACTTATAGATTAGTGCTGTCTGATAGTTTCAATATTTGCCAAGTATTCATATGTAATGTATAACTACTCATGTTTATTACAGAGACATCCTCTGGATACACAATATTTCGACAGAGCGTTCACCGGCGAGCGGCCCCGCCTGACGGCCGTGGAGCCGCAAGTGTTACGGTCCATGGATCAGGAGCCTTTCAGGGGCTTCTCGTACACAAACCCCAATGCGACAGACCGTTAAAATATTTATCGTTCATATACGGCATTATATCAACCAACTCTATAGCACATAGTGTCGCGGAGTTGGGATTGTTTCGTCAGAATGCGTCTGACCTAGACTCTGATATTGGCACATTAATATGAATCGATGTACCTAGGTCATTGATTTGGATTACTGAATAGATTAGTAAGTAGTCCACGAAACGAGGCTCTGATGTAATAGACGAAATTATTTTAATTGTTTATAAATAGTTTAAAATTTTATTGGATTGTTGAAAATAGAGATACTTTTAAATGTAACTCATTGTCAGTGAGTACGCAGCATGTCTCACACTGTAGTAGTTGTTTATTCAGCGCTGGCGCTGGCCGCTTTTAGTCTAGTAGGTACTTACTGGTTGGCTTATGAAGCTTTTATTTGTAATTATATTAAGTTCTTGTTGTGCCTTATCAATTAGCAATACCGCACCTATTATCGTTTTGGCGACAGGTGATTTTATTACTTGGTGGCCTAAAAGTCGGTTTTAATAGAAAATAATAAAAAAAATCTGCAAACATCGTGTTTAAACAGCGATAATATAATACGTACATATCAAGTAGCCAATGTGTAAACGAATTGTGTCTGGAACACAATTTGTGTATTTGCTGCTAATATTTAAAACGTCATTAGGGCTTTGCTTTCAAAGTATTCTATTACCTACCGTTTACATTGTTTTTATTTTTAGACTGTGTCGTATGTTATTTTTACGGATCACTAATACTATTGAATATATTGCATTACATAGTTACTTGTATGCAACTTAAAAAAAAAAATGTGATTGAATTTTATTATTAAAGCAAACGGTTAACAGTTTGTTCAAATTTCAATCGCCATATTACTCAACCGTATATATTCAAATATGAAATTCAACTTTAAAACTTGTTTATAATGTTAATATGTTTAATAGTTATATAAACTTGTTTGTATAACTATTATTTAGTACCTATAATATACCGGTAAGTCACAATCATAGTCAAAAATCGCAACAGGCGCTCTATGAGTTATGGAATATCGACTGTAACGGATTCGAGGATAATACTCTAGTATAAGCACTCGCAAATAAGTTTTAGATAATGGTAAATTACATTGATTTGAATAAAAGTTCACGTAGTACTGATAGTCTACAGTAATATAAATAGGTTGAACGGTCATAATAGGTATATATCGCTCACCTTAAGTTTATTGATGTATGCGTTGTAAGGTTTATTTTTAAAATTGACAGTTCGATTCGAAAATTAAATGATTGACATCACGTGAATCACTACAGGTTATTGCCAATACGTGTAGGTACGTAATATTAGATTATTGTAATATTGTATTTAACTTTATTGTATCTATTTATATAAAAGGTATTACCTATATTAATATTAAATTTACGATTACACGCTGAATACGCGATGAAAAGTATAATATGTGAAATTATAAAATTTTACGTTGTATTCAGATTACGAATTAAATAAAGGATACGAAATCTGTTCTTTCATTTTACCATTATTTTATATTATTGTATTGACATTTTTTTTTAAACTAACAATGGGTCAGCGTTTGCACGTCTATGGCAGAGCTCGTCTCATTCCATTAATTTTTATTAATAGCGTTGCAAGATAGTCTTAATAACGAGTCAATGTTACGATTAAATTCTCTGCACTCACCTTGGTAGTTACATGATGCATAAATTATTTCAGCCAATTCTGAATAATTTTTTTTCATTTTAGCTCAAAAGATTACTGTACGATATACACCTTCCCAAAACATCGCTACAGTTCACCATTCTTCGGTTTAATAATCCGCCGATATTTCCGATTGCAATAGAATATAGATCAAAATAAAAAATATTGATTTGACATTATTTATATATTAATATTTTTGAAATACCATTACATTGTATTTGATTAAACAAATAACGTACAAAATTAATAATATACTACCTAGTCACTGAATAAAACAACGCTCGCTTGCCACACAGGTTAATGAAAACACCTACATATCTATATTTGCTGATATGCAGAAGAATATGCCGGTAAGAATTAAATTCTCTTAAAAGGGGCACCAAATTAAGCAGAATTAGTAATGCATTATTTGCCCGTTAAATAATTCCTAGTCAGTATTTAACATATTAAATATAATATTTGAGGTACCTTAATTTATTGCACTTACAACAATAGAGAAATATTTACTTTTAAAACTTATATGTGTACGTAGTAAATTTACACTATCGCTTTGTTGGACAAGGATTCAATAAAAAATGTAGCACCACAATATGTCATGTAATAGGAGTTGACCGTTAAGGATAATTTTACACTGTCGTTCAATATGTTTTAAACATATCCACAAGAGTAAACTGAAAAAGTTTAAAACGAAAATATTAAATATTTAGCACACTAAATGTACATTTAAAGTTAAGAAAACTTTTTATATATTACAGTTAGATAAAGTTTTTAAAAGAACGAAGGAATCACAAGAGTTCATGATTACCGAAATCCACCAAAGGCGGACTCAGACATCGAGCGTGTACTTATATTTATTTTAACAGCTCAAGGCATGACTTTATTGTAATCTGAATGGGAGATTACATATTGATACAATTTGTTAGCGGTCATAACTATCACGTGATGGCAACCCTCGTCTTCATATACTTCCAAACTCTTTACTGGTACTGTCTCCGGAATGTGGAATTGAAAAACTGGTTCAAGGTTGTTTGTAGAACGTAATTTCGAGACAATTACAATACCAACCTGTAAAAATCATATTATTAGGGAAGTATGTATCCATCATCTTCTAACATTTAATTAGATTCAAAGTGCAAAGTGCAGTCTACGAGTTGGCAGTAAAATTGTCCAAGTCAGTTGGCTGGAAGAAATCTCTTGTAGGAACTAACCCGTCTTTCTATATATTGTAATATTCTGCTATTTAATTTTACTGCAGTGTTTGTGTACTACTTTTAAATCGTTACCAGTTATGTTTGATTACATACATACTCTTAAATATATTAAATGAATGCTATTAAAATCTGTTATAGTACTATCTCCGTAAAATATCAACAACACATACGTTAGACTCATAGACATCCCCATAAATTATCAATAACACATGTACGTTAGACTCATACACCATCTCAATAGTTCACATCGTCGATGTTATTGAACAGAGACCCAACATGAGATAAAATTCATAATAAAATTGTTATCTTGGTCGGAAATTAAACCCAGCAACCAGATTCATTAAATCCGCAAGACAATGACAAGACAGGACTTGTACAATGCTAGCTAATTGCATACACAGAAATTTTATAAGAATTTTCGTACATAAAAACTTACTCTTCCATTATTGAAACCAAGAAGTAAAATGTCTCCATGCGCGGTTGCGCATGTTAGATCTTTATATAACAAGACGAGATGCTCGTTGCCGTGAATATCGACATGTCTTCTTATGCCCTCTTTTTCTGGACTTTGGACTAAAACAATAATTAAGAAAAAAATAACAGCATATCAGGGCACATGTGACGGTTTTATAACAAAAGAAACATCGAGGGCGCTGGCTTTGTAAAGCTAACCACAGAACAACCTCAAAATCTGCAGCATAGTAAATAATCGTCGTTGTTTTGACAAGTTTAGCTTTGCTCATTGTTTTAGGATTTGATAAACTTGCATTTTCTTAGCCCTGAAACATGTAATTAAGTCATTATCACATACATACCTCCGTACACAAGGCTACAAATATGAAACATAGTCATGAATTTCTCAGACGGATTTGAGTTTAAGCCGACTGGTGGACTTGGTACGTCGAAAGTGCACAATTTGCGGGTACTGTATTCGCCATCTTTATTATAATAAACATCTCCTCTGCTTATGTAAATATATGCGTCGTTCTTGTAAATAAATAAATCACACAACAGTCGCGGATCGCTGTAAAACCTCCCACATACGAACGTCTTAAGCTTCTCAGATATGCACACACATATAACTATACAGTTTTTATAATTAGAAAGGATACATCTGTTATCTTGCACTCTGTAAATGTAAAATAAATTATTATGAAGTAGCTACGTATTTAAATGTTGTATGATCAGGGGGTTAATAGTTCCATACTTTATTTTAGAAGCATAAGCCACTTATTCTGTTGGTAGTGCAGTCTGTTAACCTTCATACGGTCTTCGGGTCATTTTTGACCCAATTCAGGATTCAAACAAGGTTTTCTCTTTAAATATTTTGTTTTGACAATTGATATTATATGACTTTTATCAAAGTATTTAGTTCAATATTAATATTTTTAAAAATTTTAAAAATATATAAAATCCTTCCATTTATAACCTTTTTTACTCTAATGGTCCTCGGGTCAAATATGATCCATATGTATAAAACGGTTGTTGTTTGATTACTTTTGGTATCGAGTTGCCTACTATTTATTGTATAATAGTTACATTATACTACCCACGACTGCATTATAGTCTAATAATAAACATTGAATGAATAGAACGTCTTAGTGTTTCACGATCCAGTAATTATTTCATATCTGAAAATGAGGGACAGTGAAATCGAAAAAATTTTGAACGAAGTGTCAGATGAGGAGGAATCGTGTTCTGAATTGGAAGATCATGTGGATAATGTTGACTCATCTAACAGTAGTTCTAGTGTGAGTGAAATGCATTTGTTCCTTCTGAAATAATGGTGATGTTCCTTCTGAAATAATGATAATGATAATAATAATGATGAAAGAACAGTCAAATAAGTTATTGTAAAAAACCCTTTGGGAACAGTCACGAAAAAGCATTGAGGGAAAATATTATCAATATGATGCCAGGATTGACACGTTACTCTTCTTCAAGAATCACAGAAGTAGAAATGTCAAGTTTCGAATTATTTTTTCCACTTCCGTTGCGAAATTGCAAAGAGTTTACGAGATTTGTCACAAAACAGTCACAACCTTCAACCTCAGCCCGATCTGAAAACAATACGAAGAAAAAAACAACTAAAAGAGGCCGATGACAAGTCAAAAAACTGATAATAAAACGGCTAGTTTGCCTCACATGCAAAAACTTTATTTGTAAGCAACAGTCTAAAACGATTACTTTGTGTTTTCATTACAATATGTAACTGTTTTTTTTTTCGATGTTATGTTATTTCATTAATAAAAGATAAAACAGCAAATTCAAATTCAAATTCAAATTCAAATTCTTTTATTCATTATAAGGTATATACATACACTCAATGAAAGTCATGT
>DWME01003456.1:0-18280 GCA_018244795.1 Parelbella ahira ahira | reverse complement strand
TCGAGCTCAGTGGCGTGCCATTGGAGAGGCCTATGTCCAGCAGTGGACGGGAGTAGGCTGATAATGATGATGATGATACCATCTTTGTGATAAAACAATTTTACACTTTCATATATGTATTAGTTTTTGTGACGTTTTTAGAGAATTGATCAAATTTCTCACCGCGATGTCACAATTGGTAAAAAAAATTATAAAAATCGTCACGAAAATGCAGGGGTATTCCAAAACGATTTTGAACAAAATCGGTTTCCACGTTTCGTGAAACATGTCGGTCCAATTGTTAGCGAGTTAGAGAATTAGGGCGGCGGAAATAAACGCCGTCTGGCCTTTACTAGGAAAATGGAGAGTCATTATCTGAATTATCAGTATTCGTGCAGCGAATCGAGGGAGCAATACAGGCTGTCGTGTTTAATAAACGAGGCGTAGACAAATGTTGAAGTTTCGTAATTTGGAAGGTTTGTAAAAAGTACAACCTTGTTGCATATCGTACGGCTACGGTTGGCGCGCGGACAGCAGTAGTGGCTCCAACAATAGTATATTACACGATATTCCGCACTAAAATTTGCAGCTACTTTTGTTCACGTTGACTGCCTCGATGGTCGAGTGGTTGCAAGCGAAATTGCCGATCGAGAAGTCTTGCGTTCAAATCTCGGGTCGAGTATTATTGGATTTTTCCAATTTAGAATTTCTAGTAGTGACTCGCGGTTTGGATTTGTGCCCGGTGTATGGCAATAGACTCACCACCTATTACATGGGACGTAATCGTAACTGGTGAAATGTGGGAGTGTACTACATTCCTTTGCCTACCCCTTCGGGGATTTCATTCGTGAAATTACGTTTTATTAAAGCGTCAAATACGATGTAAGATATATTCATGCCCTACACTATCTTTAGGGGTTGACAAATGTTTGACCGGTACCGTTTGATTACAGTATTGTCTAATCAACAATAAGTGTACACGAACATTCCGTTTCCGATTACTGCGGGACATTTTTGAAACAGTTTCTAACGATCCCTCAGTGGAAACCTGGACCCTTTTGTAATATTATTGCACCATTTAGTATTTTCGCTATCACTCTGATATTTCAATACTTGAAATTTCCAAATATATTTCACACAAATTGTCCATAAAAAAATTCAGCTATGGTCGGAGTGAGATATTCGGGGTGGCGGGAAAAGCGTTGAATCGTCGTTACAAGGAAAATAACTGAAATGCCATTTTGTACGTTGCGTAAGAAGGCGGAGAATAAGAAAGATAAATAACGGAAGGAAACAGAGAAAATAAACAGACGAACATCATTATGGAGTCACTGTGTTTTGCTTTTTACTAGTTTTTCTTGTACCGATTACTTTACAATTGCGATTCTATGAACGCGAGAACAAAATCAATAAAGGTCCTTCCAGAAGGAATCTCTGTGAAAACGCACACGATTGCAAAACGTAACCGATTTGTAAAGTTAGATGCGGTCGGTTTTGTAACACATAACCGCTACTGCGTATGTCTTTGGAGACAAGCTACTTTTGATCTTATATAACCAATTCATTCCAGAACATTGCAGGTTATTACCATACCATACTTCGAGTTGTGTTACTAGCGATTGTTTTAGCGGTCACTGCTAAATATAGTACAATCTTATAACTATTTCAGTGCTTAGAAATCTGCGTCGAGTCCTTTCTTATATCTATGAAGTTATAAAATATATTGGGATATACACTGTAGCTATCCAAATATTTGCAATATCAAAGATTGGGTCTTGTATGCCAAGCGGGCTTACCTACACACGTTGTCACTTCATGTTCGTTTCTAAATTCTAGTATTTATAATCAAATTTATTCCATCGAGAAACAGATTTCAACAACTGTCAAGAAAGTACAAACAAATATGAAAGATTACTTTAAGTCGTAATCTTTACTGTATTGGATATTTTTTTATAACAATTAAACACACACCTACACTTAATTCTTAACACCAAAAATACACATTTTTGTTAACATTTCCGTCTCTATAAATGGAGTAACGGTACCTACGTGTCCACCTCAGTAAGCGGAGCCCCTGTAAATGAGACAAATAAGATTTTAAACCTGTCTAGTTGGCGAACTGGATAAATAAAAACCTCTTTAAATGGTATAAACTCCATGGTCCCTTGAGATCCCAATTAACAAGGTAATGTAAATTGTCACTGTAATATATTGGTAGAATATATTACTGGTGTTTTTATTGATAATATTTTTATATTATATGCGATTATTTTCGCATTTTGTACACTTATAAAATAGTTGTTGATTGTGGTTTTTCTTGTTCTCGAAAGGAAATAAAAGTCTTATAAAGTGTCTTTATATTTGAATGTTAACATTCAGTTACCAACACACCAAATTTCGTCGAGTTTATTCCTTAATTTTTTTTTGTAATAAACGAGCATCCAGTCTGCCAAGAATAACAAAACGTATTGTTTTGGGCTCTATACGTATATAATATATTGACATTATTTTTAAAAAAATCCGTATATACCTACATTTCCAATTGTCGATTACTGCGAGTGCAGGGTTCAAATCAAAGCGAATTATAATGATGTAGGTACGTCGATCACATTCCACAATGATGAATGAAATGATAAAGTGCATCAAAGGAGCCGTACAAGTTAATTGATAATATGTTGTCCGACCACATTCAGGAGGATTGTGTATAAGAAACTTTATATTTGTCTCTCAGCTTTTAACACCATAGTAACACCTGCGAGAAACGTTTAGCGACGGCATGCTATATTTATGGCTCGCAAATGCTGTCTAATATGCACCTTAACACATTTTAATTAAGATTGAACTTAGTATAAAATTCTAATTGGTAAAAGTTGAAAATACGACGAAAACCAGATTTAAAGAGTAGCCACCATCAACTTCGATAATACCAAAATTACAATCAATGCGTCGCTAGAGTGAAACGGCAATTCTTCCATCGACCCACAGTTGAAAAAGGATCTGCTTGTAGTGTGAGTGGTTACATCCATAAGGTCATAGTTAGCCACGTTGACCCAATGCGCAATGTAAATCGCTGGAATTAGTGGTTTTATAAACTTATATCAGTCCTACTGAGCGCGGCGGGAACTGAGAGTTCTAATGTATGGCGCGAATGTATTAGTCAAAACTGAACACGTGCGACAGCGAGGTGTTTAAGAAATGATTTCAACTGATATGCACTTTAATTACCTTACAATAAGGCAGAATATTGAACGAACCGCACGTCCCGTATAACTTCGTAGGTGAAATGTACACCTGCGCGTTGCAATATGAACTCTATGTAACGATAATAAAGTGCAAATTGGTTAACTGAACTGTTATGCAAACTGCATGCCGAAACGATTACAAGATGACCAGAAATAGACTTCCGTTATTCCTGTTTATTGGACATTACGGCCTACTTGTTCCTTGTTTGTTTAAGTGCGAGTTGGTGGGACAGTGTGGTTACATCACATCTACATTGTATGTCACAAACGACTGTTGAGATTATCGCCATGTTTACTAGTTGCTAGTCAAAAGATAAAATATTCCTTCTGCACGTACAGCAGACCATATCTGCCTATTTTTGTTGCGTCAACTTTGTACTTTAGTTTAAATTAAAGTGTAACTAATGTTCAAAACATCATGAGGCAATCCATTAGCCTTTGAAATATCCAAATATGTTTTGTAAAGCACGTACAATCTCCCCCTCGTATTTAACATAGGTACGTAATAAATATTGGTCCTATTTCTCACTCTGAGAAACACCCCATATTCACCATTGGAACTATAATAAAAACTCTGAAAAAGTTTTAATTATGATAACCGGAGTTTAAACTAATTATCAGATTCTATAAGTAAATTTATTCAATTGCGATCAATGGAAATGTAATGTAGCAAATGTTTTCGTACATTCGCAATTCAGACAACACGCAGATAATGTTCTTACAAGATTAATTAACCGTTGAACTCATCGGCCGCTTGTTGTGTATTGCGAACCGAGTGAATCAACTTGTTTGTAAACAAGTGAGCGGCGTTGTTGGTTTTAATTACGAGGAAAACTACGTTAGTAATGAGAAGGCATTGAAAAAATGCCTTAGAAATATTCTATAACATAATGGTCTATATTTATATAATGTATAATACATAGTACTGAGGATGTATGTAATGAAGAGTAATTAAAATGTAATGTATTAAGCAGATGTAACATATATACCTACATAAGTAAGAATAGTAATGAAATAGTAAGGAATTTACGTATGCATATATGTAGGTACATATTTTGTTGAGTAATATCTATATGTTACGTATGGACTGCATAATATGGATCTCATAATGATAATTATTAATTGTTGTCCGTTAGAACCCGTTTTCATGAAACTTGGTATCTAGTTTGATGTTTCAGTGTGTTTAATTTCCACGTAGTGCAAATCTCTGTTTTTGCGGGAGTCAGAGCAAAGATAAGAGTAACAAGAGGTTAAATCGAATATTCGATCTTTTTCTGGTTTGTATCATTTAGAAAACACGTAGCAAATACGAGTTTATAGCTTACACTTAAGAATTAATATTCAGAACAGATTATTAATTAAATATTTAATCATAATATTAAAACAACCGGTCGACATACGCGTCCGTCTTCTATTGGCACCCGAGTACCGATGTACTGCCCGGTCGGCTTCTCTCCCGTTTTGCCATTAAAGAAGAAGCAGTTCTCTTGTCTCCAGTTATGAAGTTTTGACAGTAGGGCTAATGTTTTATGACTACATTGCGGAGTTCATAGGTGTTACCTTATTAAGTTCAACTCTGGTACTGCTGGGCATAGGCTTCCCTCAATGAGCGCCATCGCTCCGTGTCCTCAGCTTGCCGCATCCAGTTTCTGCCTGCAGTCTTTCGTAGCCCGTCATTTCAACAGGCTGGAAGGCGTCCTAGATTTGAGATAATTAAGGTTTATCTTCCGTCATTATTGACAGGTGGAATTTAGCCTAGCAGATTATATTCCTGTCTGATACTGTGAATGATATGGACTATTCTCCAGTCACAAACTACAAGCATTAATAGGCATGACTGATGTTTCCGGAGATCAGAAAGAAGTCGTTTGTTTATATTCTCAATGATGACATGTATCTGGTTGTTATAATGATACGCGTAGGAATATAACTATGTTGTGGAATACGTGGGCGATGTGCATTAGCATTTTGTAAGCGCTTAGAATTCCGTGTACGCGGATTTTGAGTTCAAATCCTGGCGCGCCTATCCCATTATTAAATTATAAGGATAACATCATAAGGAGACCATCCTAAGGTAACCTATATAATATTAGATTTATTTTTAAACTAGATTTTCTGCTTATTTTTATTCTATATTCCTGTTGCTGCTTACGTCGTCTTGTATTCTACGTGTCCTGCTACGTCCACAACCACACAACAGAATGATAACATCACAACGTTACACAAATTGTCTCCTAACACATTCATCCCTATTCCTTTTTTTTCTTCACAATCCTTTTCTGCAATTCAATTATTTCGGAGGATTTCCTGTAAGAATTCGTAGTTAAGTGGTCTATCTCTTTATTCCTTTTATTTACCTAGCCTTCTATCCTTTTCCGTATATCTATCAAAAACCTTATTTTCGTCATAATCTTACACCACAACACGATTATGTTCACAAAATTATTATTTTTTACATAATTTTACCCAAATGGACAAAAAATACATTAAGCATTTCCTCACCGGATGGTAAAATGAAATCGCATGTTTTTACTTCAATTAAGTTGCCAGAAATATACCATTAATTGGGGGTGTCTTCCCATTTACCAGTTCCAAATCGGAAACAATCGTGAAGTATTTTGGTATAAAATACGTGGAAGTATTTTGGTATAAAATAATAACGTTGTCTCTGAAAATTGATACCATTTGCAATATTCTTAATATTATAAGTACGCTTTTTGTGAGATTCAGGCTCTTGGCTAATGAGTTAATTTCTAGTCGGAACGAGTTCGAGACGAAATTCGAGTATACATCAGTGATATGCAATTAATAATAATAACATCTGCAATATTAATAATAAGAGCTGTCATCTCATAACTTTATGATTAGAGAAAGTAGGTACAGTGACTCTTGTAACAAAATCAAAATTTAATTTAAAATATTAGTCATCAAAATTTATGCGATTAGCACAAGTTTTAAATCTAAGTGCGTATATATGTCATATGCTATCATCACGTATATTGTCTATCAATTGTACGCCCAGATCGGTCCAATTCCTGTCTGTTAAATGTATGTACACCCTCACTTAATTGTCAAAGTAATGGATGATACGACAAAACGGAGCTATGTTTTCGTCGTAGCAGTTAATAGACCGAGTTAATTGAAGTTCACATCAAGTGTATCAATTAACATTAAAGAGATGGAAACGTTAATTGAACACGTTGTTATCATAATGTTGTTATACAGGCCTTTTAAGGGTTCAACATAATTTTTCAGATATTGGATATTAGATCACTTTAGGTCGTGTTTTACTGATGGGAAAGTTAGGAGTTCCCAAAACCTGTTGTTCTGTTTGAGATTGGATAGAACATTACCTGTATCCAATTACAAACTGAACAAAATGCCAGTTTATATTAGACAGAAGCGTTGCTATCATGGGCTAATATTTTTTTTGTTACGTGTTACATTATTGGATCGTCCTTTGTAACTTTAAGCGAAAGAAAATCTGAAGAATTGAGAAGGGGGTTGGATACAATCTATAAACCGTATCCAACGTCGAGGTCTTCAGTATTTTATTACGTAGGTTGGGTGCCAATTCGATTCATTATTACAGTATAGCAGTACACATTCACCAATTATATATAATATTCTATTTTATACGACGTTTTGAAAAATCAATTAAATGTTTTTTATCAAGAAATTATTCGCGTAAGGAAACTAAACGAGACGCGTTTAATAAAATAGAGCTATTGATTTACGAGTCAGAAGTTCATTTCAATGTTACAGCGACCTTGTTCAGGTCCAATGGCCAACGTAATTGATTTTAAATAAAATTTATTCTCATTATGGCACAGGGGCGGATTATAAATCAAGTGGGCTGAGTGTCTTAGGCAAGTGAATTTCGAATTTAGAAGGCGCGAGTGATAGAGCAACCGATGTAATGAAGAGTTGACTTTGCGACACGGACGGAGAGGATAACCAAATTTCATATAATTAAATGCAAATTCCTAGTGAATTTTGAACTTCGTGAATGTAATCATCTTTATTTCTCTACCTAAGCGAGCATTATATTTCATTATAAATATATTATTTAACCTAGAAGGAGACCGACCTCGCTTGAAGATAAAAAACGCCCACATGTGAAAGTAACCGCTATAACACACGAGTATGAAGGCAATTGTTACTGCCCGAAAATTTTGGTGTAAGATTATCTATATAGTGTTTATGTACACTACATAGATAATCTTACTCCGAAAATCTACAAAGAGATTTTAAGTATGTAGATATGTATTTGATCAATAGTCAAAGTCGACAGTTAGATTAGCAGTTGAACAGGATACATTTAGTAACCCAAGTCATGCGAAAAACATTCCTTGTCTGTTCAAAATAGATTTTCCTGACAAGATACCAAAACCTTCAACTCAGGTCAGTGAACACATAATACGCAAACAACGAAATCCAACCACATATTTGCCCGCCATAAACATTGGCCAGAAACGTAATAGTTCTTGGTTAAGTAACCTTTTAAGTTGGGAAAAGCTTTTACGAAACAAAAAGTAGCGGGTTCATTGGGAGTTTCAAATTAAACAGACAGGGCGCGCGTGCTCGGGGTGGAAAATAGTGGGATATTCATGATATTTGGCGAACAGTTCTGCCCAAAGGGAGGAGTTGAATACGTTCTTCCGAAAGGTTCCTTTCTTGATTCAAAGTATTTTCGATCAAAAGGGCTTATCGAAGCATTAATGCAAAAAGTACGTGTTAGAGATGATCAGGCTGAATATCTGTAAGACTTTTTTCTCAACAACAGAAGTTTTCTTGGCGAAGGGAGAATAGATAAATACTCAATTTTCACGAATGTTTTACGTTAGATTATGTACGTTAATATAGGTATAATTATAGGCATAATTTTTATACATAGCCATGAACAACTCAAGTCTAAATAAATTTCAAACAGCAAATTAGATATTAACTGTATGGCTAAAAGACAATTATTGTATAAGCTCTCCAAACAGTTCAATTATCCAATGAAGTTCGGCACTATTTTGTTGGTGCTCTAATGAGTAATCGTGTTTGGTGTTAATTCGGATTTGCTTTATATCGTGACAGTCTGTAGCTAATAATGTTGAGATCATCGGGCTACATCTAATGATATACGCACTAATACTAACAGGTAAAATTTAGTTACTTTGTAATGCTACGCTAAACCGATATACACCGGACCATTGCAATATAACTTTAACATAAGTATTAACGATGAATTTCCATAATATAACGCCTGGCTCAATTAACTGTGCTACTAAATAAAACCCACGTTGATAACAGTGATATAATAGTCTCAACAAAAAGAGGGTAGTTCAAGAGAAACGAGACAGATTGCACAGATCGGTGACTGATATAAATGACGAGGATCTGCTAACATACGACCGTGTATAACGACGGCAAGATAGCTAATCAGTTGTGGCCGTACAGAGTAACTATTAACAGACTAAACTCAATTTTGAAAGAGCGAGAGATTTTCACAAAATCTATTTAAAGGACGGAGCCATAATGATACAAAGGAAAATAAATATAATTAATAAAATTACACTTTCAAACTACGATGTGACATCACGCTTGTATCTCCACGCAGGGCTAGGCAGAGGGGTGAGAGTACACTTTTATGTTTCACGAGTTTACGTCCCATTATGGAATGGGGGGTGAGCCTATTGCCATGTACCGGGTACAACTCCAATCTTCGACTTAAGGCGTTTCAAATTACAAAAACTCAATAGTAGCCGACCCAGGGATCGAACCCAAGAGGCGCTAAGTAATCGCGCTTACAATGGCGGGCCTAACGAGGCAGTCATCATTCAAATTAACTGTCATAATTAAAGTGAGCAACATTTTATCACATCTTATAAATTTCAAGTTATATAATTCATAACCTTGCAATACCGCAGTCTACGTTGAATCAGATATAAAAGCAGTGCAAAGCGATCGTAAAAAGGAATTATTATGTCTCGACAACCCATTAAGCGATGTCGGTGAGCGAGGTTGCTTTGTCGTCAGTTGCTCTCTTTGTGACTGGCTACAAGAAAAACACAAACCACTTAGATGCTTTTTACAAAAAAACATAATAAAGTTTTATATCTCCATATCACTTTGTGAATCACTGGACACACAGTAATCATAATATGGTTTCTGTATAGACAGGCTCTGTAGGAGAGAGAAGATTGAGATAGTTTTTTTTTGCAAAAATACCGTTTATGTTATATGGACCATACATTTCGATGTAATATTTCATCCCTGACAGCTTCTCACCCCTAGGCACATATCTTCTGTATCTTTTTATATCGAGGTAATCTACGGCGCCTATACCTGAAAAGTGCTGTAATATGAATTGGTGAAGATAAATACGTGTCTTTTGGTTGGTTTTAGATCTTTGGTCTTCATAAACATCATCATAATTATCAATCATTTTACCGTTTCATTGTCAGATACGAGTCTCATCTCAGAATTTGAACAGCTATGCCGTTGTCTCTCACGCTGATCAAATCCGAAATGAAGCATTTCTGACACCTTTGGTAAGATTATGGAGCACTTTATAGTAACTATGCTTCCGAACAACGATAAACCCGAACTCCCAAAAGGGGAGATAGAATTCTAAATCACCAAATTATAATGCTTCGGTGAGGGATAAACTTTATGTATTTTATTCTAAGTGTAAGCCAAGATCTATTTATCATGCCCTTCTGAATGTTGGCCGTCAAAGACATTTCAAATGTCACACAGCTGAGATTCAGGTTAACCTACTTGAGATAAACGACTAGCGCGCCACTATCCCTAAGGATAGGATTTTTATTGGAATTGGCTTTAACACAAAACCGTGTATATTGCTGTGATGGGGCCAAAATATACTTGCATATTGTAGGTAGATAGTATTTTTTCAATACAACACAACAATAATTTATAATACATTGTGTATACCAAACCAACACAGTATACACCAAACATACCTATAAGCATTGTACGGGACCCCCTTACAGGGTAGGCAGTAAGCACGGAGTGCTAAGTATGTCTATCCTTGCAGGCGTGCCATCATTCTTACACGTTCTTCTTCTTCATTGTATTTGTATAATAGAATGTACCTATCTGTTAAAGTTTATTCCGATTCAAAGACTAGAAAAATTAATTTTTTTCTTTCAGTAAAGCTAAAACTAGCGAAACTCTTTTTTAAAAATACATCGTTTTGCAAGAATACCGCGATAATGTTGGTACATTTATCTTCGGAACACCCGGAGACGTCATTTCCACGCGCCGCCGGAGTCAAGCGTGAGCGGATTATAATTGCGCTAAAGAAATTGAGCACAGAATGATTTCTGAAGAGTAATAATTTCATGAGTATTAAAAATTAAATGGTTGGGCACTGTGGTTAGGGTGTCCAACATACCTATAATAAATTTCTTGAGACATGATTATCTCCTCCCAATCTAAGAAGACCCTGTGCTATAGTAACCAGGAAAGTGATAAATATATATATTTGTAGGTATGTACATAGATATAGACAGAACAAAAATTTGTCACATAAACATAAGTCTTGATTAGAAACGAATGCAAATGGAGATAGATGACCTCAGTTAGGCTGACGTGCTTTTTCTACAGCCGGTGTCGTCTTCATACAAACTCCCTCGTTTGTTGACTTTTGTCTCCTCCATTAGCAAGCACAAAATTATCTTATATTTAAATAAGCAAATATTTAATTTAATATATCAGTTTAACCATTGAATACATTTATCGTTACCAATTTCCCTTAGAAGTCAGTTCGTGTATGAACACGCGGAACGTTCCACATTAATTTTATCTCTTCACACGAGTACGTGCCGCTGTCAACTACACGCACTCGCGAAACTTTTTACAGTTCCTGGTTTTAGCAATCTGAATGTATGATTGTTTTTTTTTTCTAATTCAATGCGACGTCAAAATAAATTCAATTCATTTTCTTAATGTTAGGCATCGTTTTATTATTTATTTGTCTGGTAGGTATCGGATTTAACAATTTTATTATGCGACATTTTAAGTTAGCAGCATGCCATTTAGTGTGATAGTATTTTTTCAATTATCCTAATGTGTAAAGTATTTAAACTGTTGTTCCGAAGATTAGAGGCGAAAAAAAAGAACCAAAGAATTTCTTATCTTCAAACAGATTGATTTTAAAATAGGTTGTCTTACTCTATTTGACTTGCTTCTTAAATACGTTCACTTAGTTTACATATAGTTTTAGATCGAGTAATCGAATTACATATTTTCAGATCCGCACCAACATTGACAAGACTGAAACTTTAAGTACGACGATGGACGCAATTTAAATTGATGTTGACATTACAATAATTGTACCGTCGTTACGTATCCCGTGAATTCACTTTGCGGTCTTCTTTTTTTAAGGAACCTTTTTGATCTTCGTTTGACTGTTAATAGAGTTTGAATGGCAAAATTACTTTCTACTTTCAGTTAATGGGATACATTAATGTTATTAAAAGAAAAAGAGAATAGTTGCAATCAACACTATATAGGAAAAATTAGCAAGCTCATGTGGATTGAGGTCAATCATGTAAATCATGCTTAAGACACTTGGAGTGCAGGCTGTGACGTGGCAAAAGAAATCTTCCTGCATGGGATGATAATTTGCAAAAGGCGGCTAGCAGCTGGATGCGGGAAGTCAAGGACAGGCCGCATTGATGCTCATTAGCGGGAGAGGGGGGGATAAGTCCAGCACTGGAACCGTGAGACAGGCTGATATTGGAGATGATAGACCCTACATTCCATTGTTCTCGGTAGCCTACAAATGCATTGCACTGTTTCAAGATTATGTTATGATTAATACACGTTGTAATATTCCTCTTTTAATTTTCACTCATTCTTTCACAATCTTTCATCGATTACCACCGACCGACCGAACAACTATAAGAACATAAATAAAATTCCCAAGTCTCAATTTGAGCTAAACGTAGAATTGGTAAACCTCGTATTAACCCAATAAATAAATAACTGTCACCTGAAAAATGAATGCCTTGTGCATTTGTGCTTAAAAATGTCGTATAGCCGAACGCTCTCGATATTAAACCAAACATTTTGAGCGATCTATTAAATTTTCTAGACGTTTTATATTTTATTAGGGGATAAGATGTTTGCTGATAGGGGATAAGATGTTTGATAATGTGATATGCTTAGATTGACTAGCATTTATCATTGTTGAGAGGACACTAGCTTTGAGAGAGAAACGGATAAAAAAATAAATATGAGCGTATAACAAAAGAAAGAGATAAATAAGGATGAAAAGGTTGATGATGATGATGATGGCATGTAAAATTGTAATGACAATGATGAATTATAATCATAAACGCTTTTATCGTCCGTCTTAATTTCTCAGCTCATACAAATTATTCACGTAGGTACATTCCTCTCATCTACAAAGCGATTATATTATAAAGAAAATAGAATTTAAAGAAACACGTGCAAAGGGAGCGAGATTAAAATCCGCGCTTCGGATCTTATACCTACATACAATTACGTTAGAAATATGTAGTTCGAGATGTGTTACCGGCGCGTGCTGGCGAACTCACTCGCTGCTCCAATATTCCCCGTCTTTCTAACAGCCGACGCTTTGTACTCTTCGATGCCACACAATATCCTTTCGCCTAAGTAATAATTAAATTTAACGTGAAATTTATTTCACACTGAAAACTGTAAGCGTAATAGTAAGGCTTTACTTAATTCCGCGGTTGAATTTGAAATGCTTTTACTTAGTTTTAGGAGAGTGAGTTGCGATAAGATCTTGTTGACGTCATTCATTCATAGGTATTAGGCTCTGAACATGGAGACAGAATTAAATTACACTAGCTATCAATACTAACGCGAAAAAGTGAATAATGGAATCAAAAGTACGTAACGGAATAGCTATGAGTATTTTTTAAAGTAATAAATAAAGTCATTAATTCGTAACATATGTATACCTATATATTTGTGAAAGGTATATTAAAGTGAAAACATATTTTAAAAGAGTGATAAAATTTTTATTGTTAGGTACATGAAAATATCAGATATGACTTAGTGGTTATAGGAAATATCAAAAATTACATAGAACCGCTTTAGCATCAGTTCATTGTACTGAAATAAGGAATAGAAGTTTTCACACCTGAATAAATGATTACAGGATAGAGGCTCACTACTTCCCCGTTTCACCTGTGATGTCATACATACGTCCCATTGAATACTTAGGAAAAGAACCTATTGCCATTCACTGAAATATAACATACATAAGATGTCTAAGTATGTACCTACTTTTGTTATATATTTGGTATAATAAAGGTCGTTACACAAAAGTACGTATATTTATACTCGTATTTCAATAATTGTTCTTCGTTCAGTCGTTATATTTAGGTATTTTATGTCAGTTTTTATTTAACTTTTCTTCTAATTTGATTATAATATCAAAATGTTACCAGAAAATAAGTAAAACAAATTCGTGGTTTTTTTTTAAATTCTTTGAAACATTTTTTATTGCGGTATTCGCTTAATTTATGCTATCAGCTGGTATGGTCGCATTGAGAGCGGATAGTATTGGCTCGGGATTTTTTACATTTTTTGTGTTAACTACGATAATGTAGACTTTAAGAATTTGCGAACCATACGACATACCTCCATTTATACTCGCATTTCTCGCATCTTTAATTTATTTCCGTTCTCTTAGACCCTGTGAATGAAAATCGAACTCCAATTTTTTATGTCGTCCTCGAATACAAGAATATTTCAAGCTAATGTTCACGAGAGTGGTTCACCTATCTATATTATCATCAACTCTTTTTGTCGTTCTGGTTATGGGTCTTCTCTCAAAATCATAATGGACAGGGTATAGATTGCTACGCTAAGCCCGTTACAGTTAGCAGACTTTACACGTCTTATAGAATTTAATGTAGAATTCTAAGGTCTTGAGGTTTCTTCGCGATGTTTCTTCATCGTAACTGTAAATTCTTTCACCATTACGACAACTTCTTTGGCTTTTATAGCATGTGATATTAATTCTTAAGGCGTACATTTTTTAAGGAGCTCCGCGGCAAGATTCGTACCTCGCACCTCGAAGTGTGAGGGTGAATTGTAAACTACTGGACTATCAGAGCTATATTATTGTTAAAAATTGAATCGACACGCAAGGTAGGTACTATACGGAAAAACAAAAATGAACTAAACATGCAATAAGAAAATCAATTTATTTTTAACAAGCTCACAGAATTGTAAGTAATATAAACGAAAAACATGTATGTATGTATGTAGATACGTCGAACACAAACAGTTACTACTACTTATATTTAACACAAAACTTCTGTTTTAAGGTACGCATTGTGAGCGCGTGAAAAAAAAAACGTAAAATAAAAAGCGCATAAAATAAAAAAATATGAGGCAGCATGTTATGCCGTTTATTTACAATTTATTTGAGTGTATGACACACATTTTCTTAAAACAAGCGAAGTGTAAATGGTTTGCATTAAGAAAATTAATGTACTTTGAGGCAAACGCGAGCAGCCGTGAGTGTGAGGCAACTAAGACCGTAAGAAACGCATTAAGTTCAGTGGTGTGCTCGCTTACGTGTGGAATGATGGCTGAATGACTCTTTATGTCATCTACAAAGTGACGGCTTTAAAATACCCATTTAAGGCCGTCTGCACAAATGCGACTTGTTAGTTGTCGCGAATGTATTCGCGTGTGTACCTCAATTTGCCATAGATAAAACCCGATTTGCTGAATGCAAGCCATTAAAAGACGATGTTATTTTGAATGTGAGTTGTATCAGTGAATAGTAGATATAGGATGTAGGTGTAGGATGTGTTCGTGTCAGATTTTTTTTTATGGAATTTGGTGATTTTGTACAAGTTCTGTTTTCGTAGAATAGCTTTAAATTATTTTCAAACGTATTGATTTTTTTTTATAGGGTATGATCACATCTAAGATGGAACAAATGCATTCAGAAGAATGCATCAATTTCCCGTGTTTGATGTCCTATGTCTTCGGGCCCTAGTCCCATGTGTAATATCCAGTTCCATCAGCATGTGACATTCAAAATTATATTCTTACGTGTATTGTCATTCAACGAGAAACATCTTCTTTACCTCACGTATATACAATGTATTTTTCGCCTCTACCCTTACAGTTAGGGCACTGAACGATTCATATTCCAAATATGTTTATATAAACACATAATGTGTACGTACAAATAACTTTGTAGCTGAAAGTCAGCGAAGTTTACGGTTTCCAGAACATTTCTATGTTTGTTTTAAAACAGCGAGCGTAAAACCTCACGGAACGGTTAAGTGCTATTAAAATATGAATATTTGTATAATAAGCTACTGCGGTTATAGTTGTAATAGTCAAGCCCCTTTTGTTTGGTTATTTACTAGAGTTGGCACTGCTATGCTGCTAATATAGTGCAATGGACTCCAATTATTTAAGTTCCGCTTCTGAGCATGGTTACTTGGAGCATACTTCACCACGCTCCTCCAGTGTGGATTGGCGACAATGATATGTAGAATACATAGTAAGACGCCTTTTGGCTATTTGCGCATCAGCCTTAAAGTCTTCAATGAAATGAAAGACCACAACAATCGGACCCAACTATAAGAATGGTTTACCATCACGTCGAACAGATGATACTGATTTTAAAAAAGCACGAGTATCTAGAGTAAAAACAAATAGTTGTGGCCAATATATTAATATTTATCCCAATCGAACCCATAACCCAGCTCAGTAACCAAAATTATTAACCACTGGACCAAAAAGCCAGACCATATGCCCTGTCAGATTCAGAAACGGTTAGATTAAACCGTTCGTATCAGATAGCTGGGATTTTAAATATACATATTTCCATGATGACGTAAATCAACATTAGAATATAAATATTTGAATCGTAATCATTCGTACGATACTTTTTATTCTACATATTTTCATATTTGCTTACATAGTACCTACCCTGTACCCATATACCTACCCTGTATAACTCTGAAGTAGCTCATTAAAGTTTGTAACAAGTATAATGTACGCGACTGAAGGTGCTGGTGACAGCTCATACTAAACTTCTTTGAGATAATGTCACTGATGGTTAATTTAACGGCCCATTAGTTCAATGGTTCATGACTGTGACAGGGAAATTGGAGGTAATGAGTTTGATTTCTATCATTTTTTTGGATTTGTGAATTGAAACTTTTTCAGAATCGTTGTGATTTGAAACTCGAAGTAACGAAAATGCCTCACGATAAAGAAACAAACACGTAAATGTATGGATTACGTCGGCGAGCGTAAGATGGAATAATGTAATAACTTAAAAATATTAACCGATGAATTTAGTTACCTAATATTGTAAATAATAGTTATAATAATAATCTTATAATGTAATTTTTAAGCTTGGCGAAAATAATAAACCTTACATATGTATGTACATTGTACATATATCATAATATTCCTGAAACTCGATATCCATCTCTATCTCTCGTAGGTTACTTTTCAAAAATTTCAATTCTGCCGTGTGTGAATTGCACATACACACACACGTTTTTTTTATCTGTCTTATCACGCTAGCAAAGGGACCGCGTCCCACAGGCCACGACTCGCGTTCCAGCTACAAACCGCTATTACGTGATATGAATTCAAGTGATCCGTTTACTTTTATCTCAAGTGAACGCTTTAAGGGAACTCTTCCAGTCACTTAATTCACTTTCCGAGAAATATTACATACAATAAAAATAGATATTATTGTCTGTTACACCGGATTTAAAGGGTGTGATGGCGCATTTTGTGGCCCCATGAGCCATTTGTACACCTCAGAGCTA
Organism: Parelbella ahira ahira; assembly: GCA_018244795.1. Taxonomy (NCBI): domain Eukaryota; kingdom Metazoa; phylum Arthropoda; class Insecta; order Lepidoptera; family Hesperiidae; genus Parelbella; species Parelbella ahira. The sequence continues at coordinate 1,227 of DWME01003456.1, read as the reverse complement.
GAAACATTGGTGACCTTTGACTGACCTTTAGTAGGGTCTGTGGGATTAGTTGAGCTTTTATAAAAAATAATACACTAGGCCTTTTTTATACGATAACTTGCATCAAATTAAAAGAGTTTTCATCGTAACGGAAGTGCGATCCGCGGAGTGATAGGGGTTCAAAATCCTGTGTAAGATCGTTGTTAATAATATATTTTTTTTTAATTTTCCCAAAATCAATATTTGCTTTAATGTTGAGCTGCTGATGAAAGGAATCGAATAATGACGATGTTGTAACAAGTTGAGTTTAAAGTGATCAATTTGCATTATTAAAAATTAATGTTGACTTTTGATCAGAGTTTCAGATCAAAAGCGTAAATTTATCTTATTTTTTTGCATTTACTATGTCAAATACTCGTTTAAAGAAAACAGATTGTAGATTTTACATTTCTTATATTTTATAACGGCCGTGGTCTTACATTAAACCTTTAATAGGTTTTGACTTCTGTACCCTTTTTGTTTCTTCGCAGATGAACACTACTTTCCGCGTTTTCTGTATGTACGTACATTCATTCATGTTCATTTTTGCACAGTTTTCTAGTCTTTTTTGTAAGGGTTCCTTAAATGTTTTCATTTACAATAAAACGCTATATTCAGTACGCTTAAGATGTCGAAAAAGTGAAGATTTAATGTAATATTCTTTCATTTGAATATTAAATAAATTTTTCTTTTGGTATATTAAGTGTTGTTTCAGTAATCGAAATTCGAAAATAATTAGGTAATTATTATCGACAATTTGATGAATAACGACATATGATACGTATTTTCTTATTGCGAACATTTTTTCTACTACAATATATTCCTTCATTGTACACCATAGAGTAAACGTATACCTACCTGTCACCCAAACCAGCTCAGTGCCATGATTAAAAAATAATTAAAGAAAGAGACGAAAAGGATTTTATGTTCGCCAATTTATAAAATGATATTTAAGCGCGTACCTACTTTAGGTAGTCAAAATGAGGCTTATTTTTATTAAAATTAGCTTATCGGTGTTCTTAAACCCAATGTACAATGCATCAGTCAAGTAAGCCAGCCATCCATTACGTTTAGCTTCAATACGTGTCTGGACTTTATATCACGTGTACCTACTGTCTATTAAACAAAGCCCCTGTTTAATGTAGGTAATCCTTTAAAATGTTGTTTTTTACGTTACGCGTTTTACCAGCGGACGTGCTCGCCGTCTTG
>DWME01003455.1:0-18282 GCA_018244795.1 Parelbella ahira ahira | reverse complement strand
GAGCGATAAATTTAGTAGAAAGCACATCAGATCTGTAAGGATAGAGTTATTTTGCATGCGGCACTCTCTGCCTATTCTGCATCTAAACATACGGACTGCATGAGAACTGCATGTCAGCTGTAAAATTGCAGTTCTGACACAGCTTTCCTGCAATTATATCAACCGCATAAAACTGCACACAAACTGCAATGTTGCTACTGCGTCTGATTCTAATGCATCTACTAAAAGTCTACTGTGGGTATTGACGGTTTATTTTCTTAAAATATGAAAACGTAAAAATTCCCATGACATTCTATTATGAAATCATAAATGGGGCCAAGTAAATACGAATCCCGTAAACCGTATCCCGGTAACGTTGTTAATGTTTGCGGATCTCGTAGATTTGGCGGCTCGCGAACGAAACGGGTGTTTGCGTTCGATCGAGCCGGGACGTTCGCGTTTACCGCCATTGTTTCGAACATACATACATATATCTCCTAAATCGTTTATGGGTTATTTTTCACCCCTCTTTTATCTTTTACTAGCTTTTACCCGCGACATCTATCGCAATAACGAATAATTGATTCATAATGAAATATCGTATATAGGTGTGTTGACGTTCTTTAAGGTTATTATCGATTTTGAAAAGTAACTCGTAAATCGAAAGGGTACGTAAATGATTGCCAATAAGATATTTTATTCCGTAGTTCACTCTTAAGAGTTATTAATTTATTAAGTTAGCGTAGCCCCTAAAGCTTACGTTGTATTGGTACAAAAGCTTATCAAAATCGATATAGATTTAAAAGCGGCACATACAAGCATACTGGTAGATAATTTCGTGTTTATGTGTGCATCTGTATATAGATGTAATATAATGTACAAACAGGAAATTGCATTACGATTCATTGAAGTATTACTTTATGCTAAAATTGACTCTCGTGATAATCCGGGTATCGTACATTTTCCCTGATAAAAAGCCTATGTCTCTTTCCGGCCCATAAACTATTTCCGTATAAAAAATCACATCGAACGTTGCTGCGTGATAGATGAACAAACAATCGATCACACTTTCGTATTGATTATAATAATACAACGAAGTACAAAGGGTATAAGAGAATTTGTGAAAGATTTTATTTACAGGCCACATTATAATTATTACATTGTAACTAATTTTACTTGCATTTGTAATTGCGATATTCGTTCAATTATGACAATATAATGGATCCGTTAAAAATAAGCTCACGCCTAATCGGAAGAATGTATAACATACCTGATAATACTACACTTTTCTGCCTACCACTTCGAGAAAATACAACCATCATCATCATCGGTCTGTTTACGTGCTCTCCTGACCATAGATCTGCCCTACGAGACTTAAACCTAAGACTATTATAATATGTTAGCATAAGTAATAGATAGATACGCTTTACAACTAAATTTGAAATTAAAATACGATTATAATATCCGAAATGTATGATTAGTAATTAGTTAGTCGGCACCTAAACTTTTGAAACAAATTCAACATCAAAATACGAGCATATTCGAAATACGTTATTAAAAAAAACATAGGTAGGTACCTACACTTGAGCAACAAATTTGAAATCAGAATTCGAGATGTTCGAAATGTATTATTAGAAATTAGAGTTCCTACACGAGCAAGAGCTGGTAGCTTGGTTATTGAAGATTTATACCGTCGGCTGCATCGGCGTGCAAGTTACAAACACCCTGTATTAAACTGTGAGGTTCAGCTGGAATTTCCAATATACAGTGTTATCGCGCCGTCCTCCTACCGCCCGTTATTTATTGCTTAGTTCTAAATATTTTAAATACGTCTTGTTCCTGTGCTAGGTGGGGTTTCTCTTACCTTCTATTTATTGAGGGTAGTTTTGTTCTTATTTTTTATATGTGCATATGTTTTGAATTTGCGTGTTTTGAAATGATTTGTTTCAATCGTAATTGTATATTTTATTAAAAAGTAAGGTTTTTAAGCGATTTTGGAAATAAAAAAATCATTCTTTGTAGGCATATACATACATATACATATGTACTCATACATACGTTTTGTTGTAATTAATAAACGTTCGTACACATGTACGTATCTTTCTATTTGGAACCGACGTTGATCACTTTTTGTATTGAGTTTAGTAAACCGAAAGTGGTCTCGTATTTTCTTTGGTACTGGAATTCAGCTGTGGTAGACCACACAGCTCCTCAAAACCATTTAAGGGACTATGACCACTAACATCGGTGCTTACTGCGGTAAGCAGTAAGCCTTATTGAAGCGGGTTATCATCAGAATTTTATTTAAGATAATTATTGAGCTATGTAGCGAACAATTGGAGATGACTATGTCCAGCAGTGGATAGGAGCAGGCTATCGATGAAACTATTGAGTTTTTATAAAAAAATACATAAATTTTATAGAACTCATAAATTGTATAGCAACAAAATAAACAGAACTACGAAAGCGACTGGAATTTTAACGGAACGAATTCATCGAAAGTTCTGGAATTTACTCTACTTATATTAAGTGGATTGTTCCGTATCCCAATCAATATAAATGATTAATTATTTATTGGATACCTTTTAAACGTAACTAAGGCTGTATATTAAACACAATGAAAATGAATTAGGAAATTATTTAGTGGTTGTAAAATTAGAGCGAACATAAACAAGGTTAATAATGAAATGATAATATTTGTACTGATTCATTTACAGTAGCATTTTCTAACTATTTCATATTCGCAAGTTAAATATGCAAATAGTTTTTCACATTATAAAGTACATATGCCTTTGTAAGCGTTATAGTTAACATTCAAGTTTCGGTTTTAGGTCTAAAAAATAAAAAAAATATTAGGTGATGAGCATAATTATTTAGTCTTTAGTCGCAAAAAAATTGCATTAGGATACATTAATATGTACATTACGTAGTTTACCAGCCCTCTTATTGTCACGTTAGGTACATACCAATATAGGTTCTCTTGAGTCTAAGTTCGGGTCAGAGGACCGTAAGTAAAATATTTGATATTGAAATTTGATCATACAAATTTCTCCGTTCGGTAGAACACTCAAGTCCATACTGTATGTGGCTGTCTTGAATAGTTGGAGCAGCGCCAGCGGGCCACAAGTTGAAAGAGCTGACAGCTTTAAGTTCGAAAATGATTTGCAATGTTACGAACGTAACTGTGTATTTCATTCTGTTATCAAATATCAATTGAATATCTTTGGATAGTATGGTAATCAGACAGATGATGAACTATATAACATATATAAATACTTATATATACTTATATATGACAAGGTTTTATGTCCAGGCATAGAAAAAAATATCTTATGTTTAATACAGATGTTTATCTCGGATGGAAATTGAAATCGTTCTCCTCGGCTCAGCAGTGAACATCGCTAACCATTGGACCAAGGGGACAGTCAATAGACGTAAATGTATGACAATGTAATACATCAGTTTACGATGTGTCGTATAATATATGACAGAATGAAACTGGGGCTTAGGGATTTGAATCGATCGTATACATTGACAGTATCACCTCGCAGGTAAAATATTACAATGTTTGCGATTCAAGGCCAGAGATCAGGAGTAGGAGTCAAACTCAGTGATTTATTCGATATTGATCCATGCAGAACGATTTTTGAACGTCAATATGAAGGCTAAAATATTCAGACCGTGGACAAGAGGCGATGAAACAAATGTTTATGAATAAAAACATACGCAGTAATATTCCACTAGTTTAAAATACACGTTTCCGAGGGTCAGAAGTTCAAATACGTGCGCTCACCTGTAACTGAACAAAGCTGTAAACGTTTTTAGATTTTCAAACCGATTATATTAAAATCATATGCTATTTTAAGAGTCTTAAACGTAAAGAACGTTACGTTAGAACGTAATCTCTGATACTGTGCCCCCTGTTTATTTTTACGAACAATAACCACACTTATCACTGTAGAATATCTAACAGGATGAACAAACAACGCTTCGGAAGTCACGCGAACGGTTACAGTAACACATATTGTACCCGTGTTATATATATGTGTGTAAATAATTTCCATCAATCGTCTTGCCTTGTTCAGGAATCGCTTATCGTCGGTTTATGAGAGATGTATTTTATTTTCGCTTATCAACATTATCTTGTTCTGGTTCACGAAGAAGTATATAGTTCGTAACGACGCAGTTTGTAGAATACGAGTATATTGATAAAATACCCTGGAAATGAATACCTAAATATCTTGGGATATTCTCACATGGGAAATTCCCTTGGGATTTCAAAGTAGGCGGAGCTTGTGTTATGGTAACTAGACAGCTGATAAACAATGCCTATACATATAAGTCCATTTTTATGTGCCTTTTTACACCCAGACAGAACAAATATTTAAATATTTGTCCTAAGTGAGCATAGAACCAAAGACTCTCGACTCAGTACTTAAGTTCATTAACTATTGGACCAGTGAAGTAACTGCTATTCATGTAGTTTCGATTTTCTCATCAACTTTCGGTTTACTGTTTTGAGTTGAAAACAAAGTTCGAGATACTCTGAATGATTAAAATTTCTGATACGCAGCCCCCATTGAAATTTATTAAAATTTGCATTGCTCTGGATTACATGTAAAATATAGTCAATATTCCCCTCTGTTTGTTTGTCCGCTTAGTTACTACATACTGAGAAAGATATACTACTTAGAATTTAAAATTACGCTCAACAAAAACTTATCTGAACCGAATATATTACTCAAAAGGTTTTTTCTTAAACATTTAATAACGCTTAAAAATTTTCAAATACCATGTCTGTAAATTGGAGTCGTGAGTACCTACTTCGTGTTTTTTCAATCTATATGATGTATATAAAATGGGTGATTGTAGAAGAAACCGTAGAAGAAGCTATCATCCACTCGGTTCTATCAGCCTACCCCGTAAGAGATCTGGCGTGATAACAACAATAATAATGTATAATCTAATTGAAGCTGTACAAAGCCGTTACGGATCACTAGTAAATCGTAACAAGCTTTTATAATCATAACATCCTGCAATATTCCTGATAGATCCAATCATAAATCAAGTAAGGACCTATCGGTAGAATGATAAGTTCTTGATTTCTATCGTTACACGAATATTTCTGAACAAATAATTCACATTTTCAAATCGGGCGTAAAGTTGAGACCGTTACGTTACTTCAAAATGTGTCGAATGAAACAAATATGTTTTGCACAACAAAAACATCTAAAGATATTCCATTAGGAAAATGAAATTGAATCTTGGATTTGTTTTATATTTCGGTTGGTGGGGCTTCACAGAATGCTACAAGCTCGACATTCTACATACAGATAATATGTTGAATAGCTGACGGGCATATCGTTTGCATATGAAAAGAAATATGTAAAACCACGTCAAGACGTTAAAACTACTGAACTCTGGCAAAGCTAACAAACAGTATTATGTTACGAATATTTTCTGTAAGAATAACATAAACGCATGTTAAAATTCTTGTTTTCGGTACAAATCAACTTGTTTCCTTACGATCGAAATTCAAATCTACAATACATGTATAGTATGGAGGTCTACATGAGTTGCTCTTATTATGATGAAGTCTAAAATGAAAATGTTATTAAAATTAATTGAACATAATATTCAAATGGTGGGTAGATGTGCTACAAACGACAGTTAGATAAACATGAATTATTATTTATGAGAGTTTTTATACTTTGTAGGTATTTTCACTTTAGATTTTCCAGCCAAATATCTCTATCGTAAAGAAATTGACTTAATACTTCTCCGTTATCCTATTAAGAGATGTTAATAAATAATCAGTAGCAACTCTTTTTGTATTACATCACTAGACCTATACTTTTCTTTCTTAAGCCCGTGTCCAACAGAAAAACGATAAAAGTTCTGGTTTACTTGTGGCGTTACTAATTCTTTGTTACGGGTAGCGGCATGTGATTGTTATTGAACAGATGGCAGCAGTGTTGCGTAGTTGGCAGCACTGTCGTTGACGATTGACATCATTGTCGCGTACATACGTGGAAGCACCAACATCTTTGACAAAGCGTTACTGACACAATGTGACACGGCTTAGCAGATTAGGTCGGGAGTGTTGATCTTGTTAAACTTTATTGCACGCCAATGTCAATCGGCTTCGCCCTTATTTTATGCTTGACAAACGACTGAGGGGATCGTAAAATCAACCCCGGGGCGCGATGGAGTCTCTCGAGCCGAATGAAGGGTTGCGTGATTTAATGTTGTAATGACATGGAAATATTGTCAAAAAGAAAGATGTATTCGGCACCTACCATGCAAGGTAGGCTTAAAAGCCAATAAATTATAACGTGAAACTATTTCTTATATGTACTAGTGATTCAGTTATGTGGATTTCAGAAGGAGAGGAGTACGAGAACATAACATAGATAAAAGTCTTGAAAATGAGATAGGAGACACTATATTGACGCTTCAAATGCGATAGATTGATGTTGGTCCCCGCTTTAGCACGGACGGTTATTTGTATAATATTTCGCCCTAAAAAAAATTGGTAACCTTATTTAAAACAGTTCACACATAATTTTTTTCTTTTTATCGCTATTTTCTTGTAAAATAAGGGTTGTAAGGGGTACCGAGTACCATCATCTGAGTTCTAGACAATTTAACCTGCACGTGATGCACCCTGTTACACTGCAGACGAAGTGCTGGTGAGGTTTAAGTGGTCGGATATATTTTTTTTGTTTCTTTAAGCTACTTTTATTTCTACGAATACAATAATAGCCAATGTACCATATTATTCAATGTTTTCCTAAGTAAATTACTTTTGGAAGTACAGAAATACAGTTCTGAGAAGACATAACGAGAATTCTGTTTAACGTTATTACAAAAAGATGTTTTGCCAAATCCCCAGAGTTCGTCTGTTACAATAGGATTTTTTATCGACGGATCATTTAGCTCGGTTCGGAATGATAAGATGTATCAGTTTCGAGCGAAACCAAGAGAAAAAAGCACCTAATGAATTTGTTTCAAAACAATTTCCTCAAGACGGTTTCCGCGCAACCATTTTTCATTCTAGGTAGTATTGTTAAGAACGGTACCGGGAAAACTAGTAATTCCTTGCCGAATGGTGCAAGTCATTAGAGAAACGACCACAATGCTGAAAAACATGAATTATAAATATATAATCATCGTCATCAGTCATTCTATTATATGACTGCGGCATTGGTCGGGTGGTTGGAAGCGCGACTGTTGATCAACAGGTCCTGGTTCCGATCCTCGAGTCGGGCAAAGTTTTACTGGATTTTTGTAAATTTAAATTCTCAGTATTAGCGCTTGATTGAAATCCTCATGTGAGAAGAAAGCGTGACCGTCCACGGCAGATCTGGCGCCGCACCGTGTTGACATCGGGTTGAGATGGTGTGACTTGAAGCGTGAAGCTCAAAACCGTTAGATGACTACTGTAGACGCCGTCTGCTTCATCATGTAGACATATGGCATTAAGTCAAGTCCCAAACAAATTCCCAGCTGTACTGTCTCACAAAGTCTGGATTTGTGTTCAGTGTATAACAACAGGCTCACCCCTATTATGTGACATAGGTACACAACACAAGTAATGAAAAGTGGTTATATTATGTTCCTCTGCCTACCCCATGAGGAAATACAAGCGTATTATTACGTTATTACTATATTATCAGACACATAACAAACGCGCTTATAGTAAAGCTGAGTAATCATTTAACGGTAAGCATGACAGTTTGCCTCGTTCCACGTTCAGTATAATAGAGGACTGGGAACTATGTAGTATAACTATTTATTAGTATAATATTTCCCTTCATACACTTTAAAACGGATGTTAAACATCAATTTTTTTTAAACAAAGTAATAAATCGACATATACAGTAGTGACGTCAAAATTTATTACAGCCTACTTCCGTCCACTACTGGACATAGGCCTCTCGAATGGCACGCCACTGAGCTCGATCTTCAGCTCTTCGCATCTAACCACTGCCAGCCACTTTGCGTAATACTAATAACAAACACATTTATTAACACTATAAAAGATTTATGTAACATATTAGCATTGAATCTTAAGTCATGTTATGTTGGATTGTCTTGGTGCTGCCTGCCTTATAAGCAACTGGCGCAGAGATATAACAACAATATTCTTTTCGCTCAAAGCTTGTACCAGGCCGACGAGCCAAAGAAAAAACGTATTCATTTTAATTTGTCCTCTGGAGGATTTGTGTCCTTTTGAGTCTTTAGGCTTGATTTATTAGCCTCTGAACCCGGTACACATCGGTATGATAACAAATTTAGTAGATTATGAATGCTAAAAATGTCTCGCCATTTAATAATTCCTTAAGGAAAAGCGTACTTTCAACATTTAAATTCAAGGTATTACATATGGCATTATTATTTATTGTGGCAAGCTGAGGACAGGAGAGGAAGGCGCTCATTAGGGCAGACCCACGGTTAGCAGTGGACTGAAGCAGGCTGATGACGATGATAATAATTGTTCTACAATTGCAATCTACCCACATTTTCTACACCTATATACTTCACAGCCATGAGCTGGAGGTTAATTAAGAAATATCTTCGCATATAATGATTGCCAGCGTGACTGCTGATCAAGAGATCTTGGGTTCAAATCCCGCGTTGGATACTATCGGATTTTTCTGACTTCGATCTTCTAGTAGAAATTCCCAGCAGTGTATCGGAGTCCGGATCTGTGCTCGGTATATGGCAATAGCCTCATCACCTATTCCATAGAGTGACGTAAACGTAACTAGTGAAATTTGGGAGTGTTGTACGCTGCTTTGCCTACCCCTCCGAGGATTCCAAGCGTGATCTTACGAATTATCAACGCAGATAATCTCGGTACCTACGTAGGTAAGTAGGTACACAGTTTGTTTTCAACGCCGTTAGCCGAATACTGATTAATATTGACGGTTTCCACCTCCCGCATCCCCACGGATCAATTGGCCTCAATAAGTCAATTGATGGCTCTTGTAAATGAGACGTTTGGGATGTTTCTGAGCGAATCGTTTCGTACCTACTTCTCAACTATCTACCAACTTCTTATAATTATACCGTCACGCCAGGTCCCTTAATGACACGGCAGAGAGCACTGAGTGCCAAATGTATTTATTCTTTTAGGCCTGGCGTGGTTCTTTCACATTCATCAATATTTTATAAACGCGCTGGTTTCACATACGTTTTGCTCTATATTAAATGTAATAATTATTTGGTTCTAATAATAATTCGGAAAAAGACAACTAAGAATAAATGCTTATATCGAGAGAGTGTCGAATATAAAAAAAAACACGTCTGGTCTGTATGGACAGAGATATTTAGCACTGGATGGTCTCTTCTCACCCTATAAGGGAACTGGCGTGATTATATAATAATAACGTAAAGAGCACATCAGTAACGCTAAAAGATTTATTGTTTATTCAATATGTATCGTGTTACTCGTTCAGTTCACGCTTAATTAACCGCCTTAAGTCAACGGGATGTCGATCAATTTGTTAGCAATATTTTACGAAACGAGCCAACGAGCAGAGAGCCGCTTGCGATGCCATTAATTATCTTAGCCTTGTGTATATGTAATATACGAACATTTCTTTGGAAATGTTACTGTGGATCCAGTTGATTGAATGTTTTTTATCATTACTTTAGATCCCTTACGAGGTAGACAGAACTCGGAGAAAAGCTCTCTACAGTTCTGAAATGCATTTTCTACATCCATCATTCAGATCGACCAAAATATCCATCGCCGTAGGCTGGTCCTACTGCATTTCAACAACGTTATTGAAAAAATCAAAAGTTTTTACTATAACAGTATACTACACTCCTCTGTCTATCTCTTTAGGGAAATACAGTCGTAATGTTATGTCATCTATATATGTACATATATAAAAGAACAAATGGACTGACTTATCGATCAACGCACGGACAAATATTATATTATGTAAAAAGGATTATGAAAGAAATCCTTTTTTGTCTCATTATAGGTTTAGCCCCGGTGTGAATTGTGTCGTAACCCGGCGCGGCGAATCACAAGTAATGATCTCACGTGACAACCCGCTGAAATGTGTACGAGGAGAAAGGACTTTAATCATATTTTTCAGGATAACCGGCGCGTGTGCGCGTAACCGCCTTTTTGGCTTGCCGTTAATTTTTTTTATGAAACACGAAACAAAATGAAGGGTAATAATGATGTTTTATTTATCTAAAAATCATCATCGACATCAACAGCCTGTTAGAGCACCGCAATACGTAAGCCTTCTCTGAGCAGTTTTTGTACATATTCCTCACGCTGGGCATGAGGGTTGAGGATCGAACAGCATGGCTACTCGCACCGTCTTCGCTGCTGCCAGCACTAAAGCTATTGGTTACCTAAACACGAGTCCATATTATTATCTTGACGCCTGTATTACATTGTTTCTCTCATCATCACCCGACTTGATTGCTAGCGAGCGGCCAGACAAATTTCTTCCTGGGTGGAAATCTAAACCATGACCTTGTTCATCAGTCAGATTCAATGACTAGTTCAATGGATCAGTCCTTACAAGGATGTGACGGGATTGTGATAGCGATATAAAAAGTGCCCGACTGGAGACGTCTTCTAGAGTGGCGACCACGACTTAGCAATCGTAATGTAAGACGCCCGCCAGCTAGGTGGAGTGACGATATACGCAAAGTGGCTGGCAGTGATTGGATGCGAAGAGCTAAAGATCGAGCTCTGTGACGTATCATTGGAGAGGCCTATGTCCAGGCAGTGGACGGAAGTAGGCTGATGATGATGATGATAATATAAAAAGTGAGATAGACGTTGGTTTTAAAATAACCACATCAAATACATTATTATCCGTCTTTGACTTGTATCTTCGAAAGGAAATTTCTGATGAGGGAGTCAGGAGTTACCGAAAGTGGCGAGTACAATAGTGATAAAGATAGAACAAGGTTGCCAGGTCTGCAAGTATAGAGATATTGCGCCACTCGATGTTCTCTCTCTAGGGACTTGGCATGATGATATAATAAAAGAAAATTTCGCAAAACACCTCATCATGATATCTTATTCCACAAATAATAATCCCTCGACACAGCGCTGGAATACATCTACTTTGGGAGAGCATGTTGGGTTTTTAATAACATATTTTTGTACGTAGGCGCCGAATATTCACGACTGGAGGCTCACGGGGCGCGGGAACAAAACACGCTGACTAGACACACGCCTTTGATGTGTTTAAACATATTGCGTTATCTTACGAAAACGTTTGCGGTGATGTTGGAAGATAAAATAGATATGTATTTAAATTATTTACTTTCTAAATATATGTATGTAGGTATATAAGGAGACCGTCGATACATGAAGTGATATAGGAATATTTTTACTTGTATTCGTGAGCAACCTTTGAAGTATGGTTTGTATTTTGAAGATTGGTCATGTATGCGAGAATAGTAATTTCAAAATAATAATAATGTGTCACCAAAACTCATACTCCATTCCATAGTAGGACGTATAACGTAACTGGTGTAACATGAGAGAGTATAACACTCCTCTGCCTACCTTTTCACTGAAATGCAAGAGTGATGTCATATTTACGTTAGTGTCATGAATCCCTCAAAAAATATCATTTGACATAACGGTGAGGCGAAAATCGTGAAGAAACATGTACTCCTTTGTATTTCATATAACATTATCTAAGGCGTATAAAGTCTACCAACCTGTGCTTGGTCAACATTTGTAGCAGCTTTGAATCTTGCTCACTATCAAACGAAACTTGTGTCTAACAGTGGAACAGTGGATGATATATGTAATTGACACTCGGTCACTGTAAGGGAACTAATTCGACAATATAATAATAAATATTTATTTATTTAATTTAACAGTACACTATATATAAACACAGTATGCAACAATATATATATAAAACAGTGTGTAGCAAAAGATGTAAACCAATTTCCGCCATCAAAATCTTTCAATATATCTATCCCGCACATACTATTAAAGTCCTAACTTTGGTGACTTGTAATTTAGTATCAAGAACTACTTAAATACATACTCACACGTGAACTTCTTGAAGTTATATTAATTAATATCACAACTTTAATACTCTCCCCTTACAAGGGAGGCAGGCTGTTCAAAGTTTCATGATAGGCGATGCTTCGTTTAAAAAGTTTAGTTACTTGCTAATTCCTATATAATACAAGGACAATGTCATATAAGTCTGTTACGTAATTATATTAAAATATGTGAAAAAATTCTATGATTTATGGTTGAACTGATTCAGCTATACATCCTGTAATCGACGTATTATTAGACGTATAAAAAACAACTATGGTTATACGTTGAGTTAATTAAGATACTCATTTGTCTATGGTTTCAAGAACGTGACATAAGCTGTCAGCTGTCATAATGCGTAAAGGCATTAATAAGACTGCATAGAAATATGAACATGTTTTGTTTTCCTTCGCGGTCCGTTACTTACAACTTTATCTAAAATAAAGCCATAAATTTGCACAAATGTGAAAAACAATTGAAATTGAATATAGAAAGTGTAGTAGTGCTACATTCAAGACATCACATCATAAAAAATAGATCACATTATAAATGAAGGTTTACAAGGACGCATTTTGTTAATAAAAGGAATCAAGGCTTTTCTGCAGTTATACTTATTTTATATTCCTAGAAGTAGCAATCTGTATAGTAATTTCATACGAAACAATCACGGCCAATCCAAAATTCTTCGCTTTTGCATTGCAACACCAAAATAATATACAAGAACACATGATTTAGTATCTGTCTGTCAAATTATTCGAAGCTAACATCACAAAAACTTGATATTCCAATTTGGAAAACCCCATATTGTAGCGCGGTAAAAACTGAAACATTATCACACATGAGTTCGTGCCCCAAAATTTCCTACACGTGAGATGCACTGCAAAAAATTATGACGTCGCAGTGTTTAGCACATATAATGATAACGAAAACAAGGATATTACCTAACTCTGTAATAAATAAGTAAATATAAAGAGCAGACATATAATGCTGACTGCCTCGTTGGTCGAGTGGTCGCAAAGCGCGACTGCTGATCGGGGGATCTTGGGTTCTAATGCCGGGCTGAGTACTATTAGATTTTCTAAATTAGATTTTCTAGTAGAACATTTCTGGTAGTGGCTTGGAGTCTTGTTTTGCGACCCGTGTATAGCAATAGAGTTACCATATATTCCATGGGACGTAAAACTTATCTAGTGATATGTGGGAGTGTACTAAGCTCCTTTGCCTACGTCTTCGAGGATTACAGGAGTGATGTTACGGTTTTCACGAGCATAATGCTAATAATAGTAAGTGAAATTATAAACTTAAATGAACAGTCCTGCTAGACAAGTCCTATTCAAGGTCAGAGAAATATGTCTATGGGCGGCAGAGACCACACGGGATCACTGTCAGCTCGTTTGCTTCTCTCTTCAATTTGGAAAAGGTCAGACCTCAGTTTAAAGTTACAATATCCTGTCTTCGTAACTTGAGCGAAGCGAAAACCAATATAACTACTCCTTTGGGTTAACAAGGGATGTGTAAAAAGACTTGGGATTAATTGAATTCTGCAAGGCGTTGCTTTTACCATGTTCTAAGACATAGATGGGGTATGTAGATGGGATTCTAATACTATATACCATTAGGAAAATAATAATCTATCGTCCAATTTAAGTCAATAGATACATATAAATAGAAATGAAATGAGAAATGCTGGCAGTGTTAATCTACATAGCGCAACTAAAAACAGCCTTGAAGCCGCTTTTGAACAGCTTTTCTATTCTTTCACACTGTATGAGTTTGAAAACCATTTTAAGCCGTACAACTTGCGGCCCTTTTTCATTAACAGGTTTTATACGGACTGAATTGACAAGTTTTATACAATTGTTTCATATGAAACAACAACTTAAATACCGCTTGTAAGGACCTTATGCTTAGCTTGGAATGAATATAACCGTTTTTAAAGCAATAATCTCGTCATAGAGCTTGATATACCTAAGCTATTTAGAAATTTGAGGCAGAAATTTTGTCAGTGATACAAAAAACTATCTTCGTAAGAAACGTTACACGCGGGGGGAGTCGTCGACGCTTTAATATCATCGTGAAAGTTGGAGTGTCGGCGGCGTCGTGTACATGCAGACGACGGCATGATATGGCAAAAAATACTTAGAAACTGGCTGTTGTTCGGCTTATACTGAAAGTTCCGAACTTGTCAACACGAAATTGAGCCGATGTACGTGTAAGTGATGGAGGTGAATACTTGAATGAATTCAAGTATGAATTATAGCATTAGTAGGAGCATTTATTATTATTGTAATATGTCTATTGTTAGTAAACCCGATAATAGATTTTAATTTAGATTTAGACTCTTAAACAAAATATGTCGGTTAGATCAGAACAGATAATCCAAGGCAGCTTGTTCATAAGGATCAGAAACGAGTCCACAATATTTAGTATTTTTATTTGCATTCCGATCGTAGCTTATAATAAGGAATCGTGGAAACCTAATGTCGAAACGTGGAACCGACATCGACTTTCCACGGGGCCACGTGGAGAGTAAAACAGCACACGATAGCTAAGAGATTGACAAATGTTCGTTCTACATTCGTCCAAGATGGAGGCAAATTCATTGTTGACATTTCGGACGTACTCGTAGACTTAAGTGACAGGCCCAACAAGGTTGTCGAACGCGACATATTAAATGCTACCGTTACATAAATTTATTTTATTTCCATATATAATAGAGTGCTGCTCTGGTACTGGAGCAACGTGGCTGGTGCGGTTGTGTCTAGTGGATTATGACGATAGTGCGATGTAATTAATCATTCACACGGCCGGGTTGTATTTATAGTGTTTATTTCACTGTATGATTAGACGAGGTAAAAATATTCAATCTCAGATAACATTCATGACAAACAAACAACATGAAGTAAAATGGAATCTCAGACAACATACGCGCTCATACAAACCATGTTATATTAGAGAATTAAAGAAACAATCAATTAGAATCATACATAAAAACCTATAACAAAACACGCTAATGACACACAAGTAAATATAACGAATATTTATTTGAAAAATATTAAGAAAAACGTGTAAGGAATGCAAATCATCGTAAACAGATTGTAAATAAATCATGGCAGATTGTAATAAGCTGTCGGAAGTGAAGCGGCACGTAAGCCGCCACGATATTTTATTTATTTCCAGCAGGAGAGCGAAAGATGTATGAGAGTCAACCACATTTCACCAATATTTTTCTTGAAACAAATTAGCATAATATCTCCGGAATCCGATCCCGCTTCATGTCTTATTCATCGTCCATTGTCAAACTTGTAATGTGAACGCGGCCGCCTCGTGCTACACTTGTGATTTGTTCGAAAATTCAATTTCTCGCTAATTTATGTTTCATTCTTGTTATTTACCGTTATTGACTCCCTTTTTGTCCCTTCGTTTCAATTTAATTCACTGTAAACATCGTGTTTTATCATTAGCTGATACAATGGACACTTTTCTGGCAAGGAAAACCTTTTCAAGTGAATCATGGATAAAGAGCAGGTATATCATAACAACAAAATACTCGTATTCGTAAGGTGACGCTCTCATTTATCTACTTGGATTTGTATTCTTTATAATAATAGTTTAACGAAATTATACTTCAAGTGAACACATCTCAAAAACATGTGAACACACTAGGATCAACGAAAACAATTGAGACCAGAAATGTGGCCACAATGATGGAAACACTGATGAGGATGACCACGATACGTAAAATTAACACCGATTTCGAAGCTCTGTGATAAATATAGCAATAAACGTGACATCACGCTTGTAATTCCCGAAAGGGAAGGCAGAGAAACGTAGTACACTCCCACATTTTACCAGTTACATTGTTAAGCCCCACGGAATAGGTGGTAAGACATGTGATACGATTTTAATATATCGAAAATTATGATTTTCGAACATAAGACATTGTTTTCTTCAATTGTAGTAACGTAGCTTGTTACAAATGAACATCAATCATAATTTAAACAAGCTGAAATTTTGTTGCAGTAACGAAAAGATCGCTTTAGCTCTAATGCAAAACTGCTAGGAATCTCAAGATGGTAAGCTGCTTAGCGCGTTACTCTAAATTCCTTACTAAAGCGCTCGAACCCCGGAAATAGTTGGAAATAGTTGAAGCAACGATGTTTCTGAACACGTGAAAACTTACGCTGTGATCTGAATAATGCAGCTCCTCGTATGCATGGATCATACAAACTATAATAGATTTCTCAATCACGTGAAGGAACAAAGACTATCTGTTCCTCTAAATCTAAGGTATTTGTTTGTGTTTCAAATATTTTGAAAGGGTTCTTGGAATAACCTATTGTGACAAAGTATATTAGTGTTGTATTTAGGTATGTATTTTGAATATTTGATGTACACCAGTACAGTAAAACATAGAATCGTTAGTCCTCCAACACATGGATTCCATCCCAACTACTAGAGAAATATTCTACATTATAACATTATGTTTATTGTCAGATCGCTTTTATTTCCATTTGCTTACTTATTTATTTATTCATGCTAATTGACATATTCTATCTGTCAATCCAGGTAATGACGAAAAATTGGGGTAGGTACTTAAACCACTAAATAAAAAAAAACTCGAGCTATAATATAAAACATAATTATACATATCTTCCATAAATTAAAGAACAAAAAAGGAGGCGTTTGTTGCATAAATTAGTTTTAATGTTGTTTTACTGAAGCAAATTTGTGTTTTAAATATTTTCTAATGTCCCATGGTGCGTGTAAAATCCTGCATTGGAAGGAGCCGTTCTGAAGGAAATGTTACAATACACGAAATCTTACTATTAAGTATTATCGCTACTATCTGTTCTCTGAAAACGCGTTTGTTGGGAAATGTTTTGTTTAAATTCCAAATCCGAACGGTTTGCGGCTTTACAGACGTTAGAAATGGATTTGTGTGGGAAAACTTCTCGAGCGATATACGGATAAAACTTTCAACGTTACTTTAAGGAGGATAAGATGAAGATATCTTTCACGAAACATAGTACATACTCGTATATTATTATATATGTACTGGTATAACTCACGTATGTTCTTTCGGAGTGACCTTTAGTTTTGGATCTATATGAGATTCTTCTTCATGAGCTCCCGCCGATTGCGCAAGAGCGCGACAGAGAAACATACGTGGATTACGCTGGTACACATATAATCAAATTTATAACATTCACAAAACAGTAAAACTTGTATATATACTTCGAAAGTTTGCGAGACCTAATGAATGACATGTGGCACTGGGCCATAATGTGATATTATCTTAACTTATGCAACCGAAAGCGACTAACTTTAAATGTATAAGCGGTAGTTACATGTTTAACAACCTATTTCTATACCTATTCTTCTGAGTAGATAAACAAAGGCTTTATCTTTTATATTAAGTCATTAATAAAATAATTATATTATTACTACGTCAGGCAACAAATACGCAACTGCTCCAAAACCCAAATGTTTCGTATGCCGAACAGAACGCATTAAAACTCCCACACGTTGTACGCGAATTTTCTGCTTTGCTAATTTAGCATAATACATTTATTTTAATAACTCCACCTTCACCCAATGTGTTAGAAATTTTATAACCGTCCTCCAAAGTCCCTGACAAGGGCTTACATGACGTTGCCTTTATATTATATATAACAACTGAAGTGCTTAACATGCATTCGTAAGCGTGGTACCGCTCGTGAAAATTGGCCGCCCGCGGTCAAACATATTCAAACAGGCCATTATTTTGAGCTTATGATTTTGTTCAGGCTTTAAACTCCATATTACATTACACTGTAACATTATACGTGAAAGACATTGTGCTTCATGTAAGCATAATTAATTTTCGTTTAGCTTAGTGTAGCTTCACTTTAAATTAATTTAGTCTGTTTAGTTTAGATCAACGCGCCATTAACAAAATAAGACCAATTTAACTTTGGCGTTCGTATGAAACTTTATCACTTGCGATTCGGCTGGAATTGTCGTTAGCGGGTTAAAAGAAGGAACGACTTAAGGAAAAATTTGCTATAAAATTACTATGTTCGCAAATAGGACACTTTCAAAGTCGATTAAATACTTTATTGACACAATTTATATAAATAGATAAGTATTGTTCGGCAGTAAATTGAAATTAATAGGTAACTTTTAATGACGCGATCCGACAGAGAACCAAGGTGATCGACATAGCCCAAAGGATTAGCAAGCTGAAGTGGCAGTGGGCTGGTCACATC
>DWME01003454.1:0-18282 GCA_018244795.1 Parelbella ahira ahira | reverse complement strand
GTGCGCGCCATGGATTCGAACCCAGGACCCCCGGAATGAGAGGCTGAATTCTTAACCACTAGGCTACCACTGCTTCATTTATAAACTAACCTATATGAAAATAAAAGAACCCACGTGATAAAATCAGTTTTAAGAAATATAATAAAGTTTTGTACAGCTCGATTGTTGTTAAAAAATCTGTGAGCCGACGGTAGATCATTCAACTCAAACGTGATGTCCGGTGGGTTTTTTTGTTAAAAAATACAAATCGGGGGACTCAACCACGATGTCCATTCCTGACTTGTCGTTCCCTGTTATCATCGACGAAATCAAAACGGTACCAACTAGCGGTCCAAAAGAGAAGTTCCAAACTAAACAATAAACAAACTGTCCAGACAAATCTAGACTAAATTGAACAAAGAGAGAACAGCTCCATTGTACCCGCGAACTTGACTGACAAAACAAATTGTTCAGCGAATGAATTAATTAGCAGCAATTTATCTCAATGATGAAATTACGTAGAAGATCCAATAGCTCGTAAGTGAAAGTTGTGAGGAAATCCTACCAGCTAAGACAATTAACTTCTCAGTTGGTGCCGGCGTTTAAAAAGCAAAAGTTAATCAGAACGGTCGGTGCTTTTACAAAATAACGAATTCAATCGTCGAGGCGGTTAATTGCGAGAAAAGCGAATTGGGATGCGAAGGTTTATTTTGTTATGATAATCGACATGTAATTGGAAAATTACAGTTAATATAAATACATTTTTATCAAAGAACCTCAATCCACATTACCATTTAACAGAAGTCATTCTTTGCTCGTGTTTTAAACATCTTTCATAACCATACGAAACATTGTAGACAGTACTTAAATAGTATACAAATGCAATGCTTAAAGATTAACTCATACTATGCATACGAAACTGCTATAAGAAATATAAAAACAATAAATCTTCCTAAAATTGAAAATAAATTATTTATGAAACTAAAATACCGACTGCGTCTTAACAGATGGACTCGGACTTTTATCTTTAGAACTTGTCATAATATACGCTTGGGATAGAGAGGTTTAGATTGAAACATGTGACAACTCCTATTCAAATTCACCATTCTTGATACGTCTCACCACGTTTCCGATCTTGATAGTCATAATCAAAATAATGTTCTGTGAATGTTCCGAGTCAGTCTAATGAACGTATCTCGATGACCGCATGGAGTGGCGCGTAAAGCGACAAAAACAGAAATGGTTTGAAACATTTACTTCCAAGCACACGCATAATGGGAAGACGCTTTTGATTATAAAATAATTTCCCTACAATTAAATAGTAACTCTCTTGACATAAGACATAAACATAGCATTTCAAATAAAAGGCTGCTTCGTTGGTCAAGTGGTTGCAAGGGCAACTGCCGATCGGGTGGTCCTGGGTTCAAATCCTGGATCGGATTTTTCTAATTTAGAATTTCTAGTAGTGACTCGGAGTCTGGATCCGTGGCCGGTGTATGGAAATAGGCTCACCACCTCTTCCATGGGACGTAAACGTAAATGGTGAAACGCGGGAGTGTACTACACTCTCCTGCCTATCCCTTCGGGGATTACAGGTGTGTTGTTACGTTTTTTACAAAAAACGCAGGGTACAATTATTCTAACATGCTTTCGAAACAAAACGCTAAATTTATAACAATTTTTATAAGCATAATTAACACCTTTTATTTCTATATACTCTCTTTAAATAACTTGGTAGTAGTGGTCTCTAGTAGTGCAACATCCCTGACCCTTGTTCGAAAACAATGTTGGCCAAATTGTTGAAGCGTTGACTACCCAGTAAAGACATAGCTTCCCAATTGCTCATATCGAAACGGACGTGCGTACGTACGTGCTCATATTGAATACGTACTAGGTGCAGTTCTTCGTCAAAGGGTTCTTTGTTTACATTTCATTTAGTATCCATGTGGGTCATTGGTTTAGATATAGACAGATCGTATCATATCAAGATTAAATCCCTCAGCAGGTTGCCTCAGTAATCGATAACACGTGTATGAAATTTTTTATGTTGATTACAAATGTACAGTAATACTTTTAATGTTGTGGTGTAGTTTGTTTTTCTCATTAATGATGTAAATCGTAATGCTGGCCACTTCATATTATGTAGACACTGCAACTCATACACCAAGCTGTATGTCTCAAAAGCTTCTTAGATCGATGATACATGCTCTGCTTGTAAGGTCTTTGTTGGAATACCTTTTGAAACTACTGTGACTTACTTGCCTATCACACCCCTCTAACTTGTACGCAAAAGTGCTAACATTACTGTGTAGCCGCAAAAATAGGTGCCGAAAACATAAAACGTCTAAATTTTTGGTAATCAATACTTTAGTTTAGGTATATATGTATATATTTACATTATGTATTCGTGACTAACTGAATTTATTATACATTTTATTATTGACTTATGTATAAATGTATAAACTTACAATGTCCAAGGGATATAAAAACCAATTTGTTTGGTAAGCTATCAAACACGATTTTATCTGCGGGTTGATTCGCCTTGATACAGAGGAAAAATTACCAAAGGCAATCACGATATTGAACTTTATGTTAATTAATATTAAACGAAATAGAAAAGATGTAGACACTCCAATCTCTTTAGATTATAAGTTTTTTACGCTATATTTTTTTCATGCTTAAAGCAGCTCTAGCAGGTTAGAAAGATCAAAACACATTTGTATAAACACATTTGGATAACTACCTCTTGGGTTATAATAACCTCGGTCGAAGGTAGTCATTCCCAAAGGACTTGTGTGTTATTATAAATGTGGATATAACTTTTTCGAATATGGTATTATATTTCTGACAATATTTACCGTTACCAAAGAATTAAATATATATAATATACAGCTAATGGCTACATAATGTAATTTTAGTTTCCTATGGATATAGTTTTGTACTCAGTACGACGCAGTTAGCACACTGTCCGACATTTTGTGAACAACACGCTCTAAATGAGAGTATAATAAAAGATAATCTAGGTTTAACTATTTCATAACTGGTGTATATAATAATACCTACATATAATGACCGTAGCGCAGGTAATACAGTATCTACACATATATAAAATACTAGGGCACATGAATGCGTATTTTTCGGATGGTATATGTAAATAAAACGACCTACTAAAATGTTTGGAATATACAAAAACTAAAAATAGACCTTTTCAAGTATTTTCCAGTACCAGTTGTTGTTAAATACTTAAATACCTACCTCCCGATATACCGAGCAATACCTACGCAGATAATAATAATTGCAAATCGTCACCTGTGATGTAAAATGATATCCGGAATTCGAAAAAAATATTTGTTTCCGCATTTGTCTATATTTTTGATATAATATAACACAATTAAAATAGTACATTTTTGACATCAATCAACGACAGAATAACGAATCTAAAAATAGGAAAACCAATCAGTGTCGTAACGAGCGGAACTACAAACCGGAAACTGAACGAGATGCATTAACTGATAGAGCGGTTGAATGGAACATTACAGCAAGAACATAATGTAATTCAGTGATATGTCCTAAGAAAAAGATAATTCGAATGCGGATTGTGGTTTTGTGTTTCTCACAATGCGCCTGAATGAGACGTTTAATTGAAGTCACCGCGAACTTTCACACAATTGTGGCTTCATCTAATGACACGAGCGCATTACTGCTTTGATTCAGTCCGTAAATTGAGCGGAGACCGAACGCTAACTCGTTAAACGAAATTCGTATGCGAAGATTCATAATCTGTTCGAAAGATAAATTAATATGGGAAAATCATTTTCTTCTCGGTTTATTTAGTTTTGAATAATTTTCTACATGTGGATTGAATGAAGCCGTTTGAAGAGAGGTGTTCAAAGCGCGCTAAGTGCCTAATAAGTAGCGTATTACTTCACACCTAGAAGAGCTTATTACTTTTTTGCGCAGATTATTTTTATGAAATGTATGAGTGTAAAGAAATGTAAAAGGAAGGATCCTTTATGTCAATGGCCATGTAAATCTTTACGCCTGTTTTTCTAGATGGCTATAAGTGGTCATGAATATTCAAAGAGTTCTCAAGTTTTCCTGCCAACACGGTAGTTAGCCTCCGAACGAGGAGAAATGCAATATGAAATTGCAGTTACATATTTTGTAGTGAAAAGCCGTTCACATTATTTAATGTTGTTCACATTTTATATTTATAATGACAAGAACCGTTCAAGCATACAGCTAATTTTGCCTTATGAAGCTGCGTTAATGATTATGTTACCATTGTCTTATTTATTGTATTTTCAGACATTGTGACTACTATATCAGGCAAAGAATAAGTGTATTAAACGTCTATAATTCCATTTCAGACGGTGCCGTTACCAGCGGGATCCACTTCTGTGCTGGCCAAGCCCACCAAGTACCACTACTATCCCCACAACCAACATATATACCTGCTGCCGGAGTGTGCTATCCAACAGGTGAGTTGCTAATTACATATACATTATTACATTCTAATTTGAAAGAGCTTATATCCGCAACTTGATACTTGCCAAAAATGATGCCAACAATACATTAGTATCACCCATTTTTAATCAATAATCCACGAATACAGAGTATGATGATGTATACGTTCATGCATTATGCAACACTAACTCTTTCACAAATTCATATGAAAACGTGTCCAAAGTGCGAATAGCCTTCCAGTCTGCCAAGGGCAAAAGGTAAAATGTGCTTACGTGAGTGTCCGACTAATAGAATGTTCGAGACTCACTCTCGTAAAATGCAAAATGTAATGCCATTTAAAACAGAATTTGACCTATTTTTCCTTTACAGGTATGTAATGCAGTGTACGTACGTCTCAACTATACGCAGCCGCTCTGCGCGTGCCCAGCTCGGTACCGCGACCCGTGCTCTGCCAGCCTGAACGCCGACGATTTGCATACGACGCGTCTCACTACTGATTCCAAGAAAAAGGTGAGTAACACGCAATACTGGTTTCGTTAAACACAAAACTGTCAAAATTATATATGATCTGTATTCAATACATATCAAAATTTGTACACAGTGTATGTTACGTATATTTATACATAGATATACTTGTAAAATATTCCCGGTCTTTGTCTGGCAAAATTTTCCCTCTTCGTTCTTATCCAAACGTGACTAAATTATTCAAATTTCAATTTGTAATTTGTTGGTTATCTTTCAGAATAAATAAAACGGCACGATCGTTTTTACTTTTAATATAAAAAATTGTTAATATTTTAATGAAGGGTTCGGGTTTTCAATTTTTGTAATGTCTCTCTCTGCAAACCGGCTATCAAAGTTCTTACTTTTGGTTATAAATTTCAGTATGCGAAGAAAGCTGTGACCCTGGTGAAGACCTGCGAAGCGGTGTCAGAGATGCGCGAATGTCGTGCCCCCAGAGACTGGTCTCTCTTGGCGCTGCAGAACATTAGAACTGGCAAATCGCATTACTTGGTCATTTGCCGATGTCCCGAGACGCACATTTTAGGTGAGAACAACATCAATTAAACCTTTGGCCGTACAACTATTTGGA
Organism: Parelbella ahira ahira; assembly: GCA_018244795.1. NCBI lineage: Eukaryota > Metazoa > Arthropoda > Insecta > Lepidoptera > Hesperiidae > Parelbella > Parelbella ahira. The sequence goes on along the minus strand of DWME01003454.1, from coordinate 12,743 downwards.
TCGCGGGAGGGGTTTTCGTTTGCAAATCCAAAAGTTTCCGTCCACCAATCAGAGATTATTACTAACATTCATGTAACTGTAATAGTTACAAAATCACAGTAAAGACTAAGAAAATATTTTAGCCAGATACCATTTTCTATTAAGTAACATAAAAACATTTTGTATTAAATATCATAAAAGATTTTATTTGCTCATGCATTTATTCATTGAAAATACAAATTTTGTGGCATTTCGATGTATCAATAGAAATAACAATTCGATGCCTGTCAATGTAATCATTTATTTAATTTAATCTCATAAGCAATAATCTAGCGAATCAGAAAATTTGGCACGTGTCCAAAAACCACACGGGCGAGAAATTCAATCGGGAGGGATATGGGATTATTTTGATTCAATTCCAATATTAATACTGTATTGTTTCGGTTTCCAGAGGGCCCCATGTCACACGATCAGCCCACGTACGCCTCGGTACCCGGGATCCGAGTCTATGGCATGATGTGCGTCAGACCGACGACCGTTTACCATTCAGGTGAGCATTTCAATGTAGAAGTTGTTTGGTAAAGTAAATATATACATAGTTGTCGATATAGTGATTACCTACTATAATAAAGTGTGTAGACGTGTGTATTAGTGAAATTTATAATAATAATGACAATGGAAAATTTTTCGAACTGAGGTCATAAACTAAAATTAATATTTGTTGTTTGTGCTTATAAAGTTTTTAGTGCTCGTATTTAATGCAATATTTAACATTGTTCGAGACTGAAATCGAATAAATAAAACAAGTTTATATTCGGTAGTCAACTATAGATGCCAAACGTTTTACGACAAATTTCGAGAGCACTTGCACTTCAACTTTGAGTGTTTGAGCTTCGAGAGGTCCACGATATCCTGAAACATTTGTACGATAATACTCGATATGGTTTGATTTTATTCATGACATGTGAGTAACTGTACAGAGAGTACTATGTTAACTCATGTCACAAATGACGACTGACAAGTGGAATGACTTGAATATTATAGTCCTACCGGCAATAAGAGACATACCTATACAAATAAAATTGTGTCATTACTTATAGATTCGACGAGTACTGACTGGTAATTTTGTAGTCTTCTATATTCATGTTAAGTACATATTAACATATCTATTTGGTTTTGTAAAAAAATCAATAATAAGCCAAGTCACTGTAAGACCAAAACCAACTAAACAGTAAAAAGTAAAAATTAGTAAAGTGCGAAATTAGTAAAAGCAATGTGTTTAAAGAAATCGTCAAGAAAAATGGCTAAGAACATGAAAACGAAAGGTTATGAAAAACGGTTAACGGAAATATTATTATTCCAGGTTACAATGCGAATCGCTACACCGGTGGCGGAGTTCAAAGCACCACGAGCACGTACAAAGTGGACTATTCCCAACCCCATTCTTACGGCGACAAGCCCGTCTACAACCGCTACCAGACACACAGCTATCTAGACACCAACTACTACAACAGACGGTCGAGAGCCGCGCGTGCGAAGCGAATGACACAAGAATATCCTCCCTTTCCATGGTATAAAGTAAAGGAGTTAGCGAGATCGTTGCATTGGATCAATTAAACTGAAAACAATTTATCTATTTAGCATGGAAAAGTATGTTGGGTTCACAGAGGCCCCAAAATTCCGCGCAAGCGAGAACCCGCCTTTTTGAATCCAACGAAAACTTTGAATAGTTAAGATGTATTTAATGTCCCACGCTGCGCCTTGTACCAGTTAATAGTAGTCAAGCTTGTATCGTCCGACTAAATTCAAATGTCGGTATTCCCTGGAAGTATTTTTACCTGTGAAATACTCACTATAGAGAATAGGTATGCTTGATCGATTTTATACTACGTTCACTCGTATAATTCTAAAGGAGCTGAAAAAATTATCTATCTTCGGTTATCACAAGAGCATGGTTATTATTATATTTATCACACAGCGGAGAAAAGTTGCCGTTCGTTTTCTATAGGAGTTAGTGTGTATAAGACGCGTCCAAATATTGTCTGCGTCTAAATTAGATAAATGATTCTCAATATTATAAGTATTATGAGTGAACTATTTTTAAATAATGCTTGTTCTCTATATCAGTGTTGCATTTATAACGCATTTACTAGTATAAAGTTGAGAACGATCTAGTAAGATATTTCTTGCGTATTTATTTATCATTTATACTCAGACGTACAATATCTGTCTTAAGATCTTAACTAATAATCCCGTAACATTCTTTACTTTAGTTATTATTTACTTTTTGCCAGGATCATTTAAGTAAACATGCCTATAGATGTAAGAAATTCGAAATGTTAAATTAATTAGGAGGTGAAAACTATTTAATGTTCCCCACCAACGAACCGGTGATTCGATTATACGTATATAATAGTATTACAGCGAAATAATGAATCATTAATTATAATTATAATTAAATTAATTAACAATAAAGTGTACACGAAAAGATGTGATACGAGCTCAGTGGAATTTTTGTGTAATTTGATGCATTTATAGCCTAAAGGATTTAGATTTACAGTATTTATAACAAAACCATATAACTAAGACGAATGCTTTGTAAATATTAGTAATAATTACAATATTTGTAATTATAAATGATTAAATACGAATATAATTTATGTTTCGTTTTATTTATTTGTGTTATATCGTATCATAAATGTTTCATGTAATGTCACGGTTACGATTGTTTATGCTGTATGAAACAATCATGGGTGTTGATGGAATAAAACAGTGTGACATTCATAGCCTAATCATAATTCAGAAATATACAATTTTTTGTCGAGGCATAACACGATTATGAATGTACCTATAAATCTGAGATATTACAGTAAAATTAATTCAATATTTTAGATAGCCCATGCCGAAGTTATTTTGCAATTATTATTATATTTAAATAAATAAGTAAAGCATTGAATACTCTCCTTTTTAATATCAAGGTGAAGGTTCTTAGATGAAGCGCTCCTACAACTGGCACGATTGTACATAAAAACCGATCTGTAAAGTTAAGCAACGCTGGGCGCGGTCAGCTCTTCTATGGGTGACCGCTGATGGCAAATATTCTCTGCTTTCTATTCAAAATGCAAACATTCTGGCCCTTCTGTGCTTTGGAGGTCTTTGGAGTTCAAGTCTTTAATCTACGTAGTTATCATTATTTAACAATAGTTAAAATTCGTCGGAAGTCTAAAGAAATGACGCCTACTTCTTGTAAAGTCCTAGTTTACAATTTAGCTAAAGCTTATAGGGTCTAAGTACTTACCCAATACTTTCTGATCAACAATGATGTCGCAGGAATACATCGCGGCCATGAGTCGTTGTGGTTGAGCTTGGAACGCTCTTCTGCATCCTTCTTTCACAGCCGACATTATTTGACCTAATTTGAAACGAGGTAATTCATTAAGTTAATGGAATAATGATTTCTCTGTTTGGTCATTTGGGCTATCATTTTCAAAACTGTACCTTAAGTTAGACATAAGTAGTAAAGTAATTAATTTGTCTTATCAATATTATGTTTTGACTCACCATCTAGAACACGCGAAAAAATACCATGAGAATTGCGAAACTAATTCTAAATCGATTTAATTACTAAGTTTTCATACATGTATCTAAAGAATAAACAACAAACAATTAACAAATGGCAGTAAACAAACAAATAAAATCTCACCTGATAAAGGTCCAAATGTGTTCGAAACGTCATCACCTATAGTTTTATCAAGCACCCATTCCTCAACACAAAAAGCCACTCCCATCATTGGTTCCTCGCATAAGGGCCCAGCCAGCGACGCCAATTGGAATCCATTCACAAAACTGCTTTCATATTCGTATCTCGCATCTTCTTTCAGTGACTTCTCGTGGTACAGATATCTAGTTACATAATCCGCTGTTTGATTCAGCAACACATTTGGGCCGCAGTTTCTTGGACCTACTGACCATATTTGATTTACTAAGTCCTTCCATTCCGGACCGTGTTTGTCACAAACACTTTGCAATTCGTGCTTGAAAGATTCTGTTAATTTATGCATTTTTTCTGTTAGCCGATGCTTATTGTCATTGTTTGAATTCTCGAGATCTTTATTACTATTGTCATGTTTAGTAATGTTCTGTAAACTTTTTATATATTGTGATATAGCTTTAAGTAAATCTGTTGATTTCTCAAGTAGATCAGTAACATCCCTTGGTAGCGGTCTAGCTCTTATTTTTATTTTACTTTGTTTGTTATTAGTTAATATAGTTATAACTGGATCTTGCTCGCGTTCGGTGGTTTTATTGATGTTTTGAATATCTATTTCTTCATTTGTCATATCAAGTTTCGGTGGCTCCACTATGGTTTCTCGAAATGGAACTATTGGTTCAGATACTGTCAGGGGTACCTTTGCGTAAATATTTCTAAAAGAAGAGTATTTCAAATAATATAACTCCACTATATAACAATTTATTAAGAAATTTCTATAAATAACTCGTTTGTAGAACAATAATAAAACTGCTCATTTGACTTTCTAAAATTATTGGATATGGTGGGAGGAGGAAATATAGAACTTTTACGGATACATGTTTATGTAAATTTTGTTGTACTAGAAATTTCAAGTTACTTACATCAAATCTTCAAGACACCGCTGAAGATGTACCTCGCCGGCTGTTACTAAAACGTGTTCCCCCGTTTCTTGCAGTAACACTTGAACACACGAATCCGACTGGTTCAGCAGTTTTAACCCTAATAATAATAATTAATAAAAATGTACGTACATATGTCATTTATTTTGAATGAAAATAACTAGCACAGGTGATATGTTTGAGAACAGCCCAGAGAATAATAGACTGGTAGTAAACGTCAGTTGTGACGAAAAACATAATTATGTAATGAAGAAAAATTGATTCAGTTTACATAATATAACATATGTTACAAATATAGCATAGATACATACATACATATGTTATAATATAAATTGAAAATATTTTTATGAACAAGAAGACATTTCATGTATAGAGAAAAAATACATAATTATAATAATAAATACTAATTAATCATTTATAGAATTTAATCAAGTGAATAAAAACATTTTCTTGTTACCTTTAACTAATTGATTTAGATGTGATGGTATTTTGGGCTCTAAAGCGACTCTCAGTATAGGAACCGCTGCATATTGAATTTCACTAAACGCTGGACATGCTACGGTACTGCTCAAAGTTGCCGTTTTCAATATGTGATCTTCTAATCCACCTATGCCTGAGAAACATGTACACATTTTTGTTGTTGTAGTTGACAACCAAGCTAATATCCTGTCATAATTAGTTATATGACGACACTTGTATAATTAAAAATAACATATTGTACTGGCGACAGCTGAGTCAACCCTACATAGCTTTAATTTGTACATCGTAATGGGGTACAATATAAAATATTATACTAATTAGGAGTGGATTACTCATCGGAAATCGTTATCAGTGTGGCAGTTATTCAAACATTATAAGTCTATGTACTCTAACGTTAACTTAGTATCAAGAGCTCTTTTTACAGATACATATATACACTTTATTTCTGTGTATATGTCATATGATCAAAAGTACGATTATGGACAAGTTAAGTGATTGGCTCTTCTACAATATCTAAAACTTACCTATAATGTTACCGGCGACAGCTTCATCAATGTTTTCTAGTTCTCGTCCCATCAAAATGTACAATGACTTAACCCTAGAGAAAATAAATGATATATAAGAAAAATAAGAAGTAAATTTTATACATAAAACAACATACAAATAGGCACTTACTCAGCATATGTAATATGTTCATCACTTTGCAAGTCCTTTAACTTTTTATTAGAGTCTATACTAAAGTCTTTTATACTAAGTACTTTAGATGGGTCATGTTTAGGACCCAAAACATACACTTTGGCGCCCATCTTAAGTTTGCCACTAAATACTCTAGCAAATGCTATAAATGCCGGCTGATCTGGTTCTTCCTTTTCATTTTCATCTTCAGTAGGTTTTTCTGCATCAATCTCATCGCCTTTCTCTTTCACTAGATTGTTTTCTGAATTAACTATATTTTGTTTCAAGTCTTCACGCATTTGCCTGGCTCGTTCCCTTCTTAGGGCCATTTCTTCGGCGGTTAATGCTTTGGGCTTGTTTTCTGGCAGATTATTCTTATCTACACTAAACATTTTAGATACAAATACAATTAAAGGTCTATCTTCACTACTATCACAGGCCAAAAAGTCACTTTTAAGTTTTATTGTTTCCAGATGATTTGATTCAAAATCACGAATGCGAGAACTCATTAGTTTCTCTACTTTTTCTGCCAGTATTTCTTTTGGAGATGGCAGTTTAGTGCACACCATGTTTAATACTGTGTTGGACAATGGAAGCCATTGCATCATAAGGGACTGTAACTGAATCCTACTGTCAGTATGCCTCAGGTCTCGAGTTGTAAGTTTTATGCTTAATTTTTCACATATAATAGGAACTTTGTGTTTCTCGTTTCTTAATACAATTGTTTCATAGACATTCCATAAATTATCAAGTACAACTTGGACAAATAGGGGTTTTTTCGCTTTTTCTTGTGCACCTTTCATAAAACGTTTAGTTTTTGTGTTCAAATAGAAATCACCCCATAATACTTTTCTGAGTATTTCTTCTTTCACACCTTAATAAAGTTATAATGTAATTAGTTGTAGGGGATAAACCTTACAATAAAAAAAATATACATTGTAAGCTGGATAAAGATAATATTTTATATAGCCTTAATTTGTTTTTTTGTTTGGTTATGCTCAAAATGGTATTGATATTATTATTAAGTTTTACTGTGACTTAACCACATTTTATTCATAATGGAACATTTGTATATTTAATATATAAAATGCTACATACCGAGTTTGTCAGAAAATAGTTTTGCAAATGTATGAGTAGTAAAACCCCAACCATCTATGGCGCTGGCAAATACAACATTGCCTTGCTCAGGTGAAAAATATAAATTTGAATCATCCGCATCTTCTAATGCAGATGTCCAATCATAATAACTATTGTCTTCCTTTGCTTCTTGCTTTTGTTCCTATGAAGAATTGTACAACATATCAAGAAAGATCAGTAACAAGATTACCAGTGAAAAATAAAAATAATTATCAAGTATCACATTTATTAAACGCTAATTATAAACATTAGATTTTTTGCATGATGGATTTTTATGGATGACAATTAACACTTTACAATACTATTTATATAGATACCAAACCTAGCTACTTAAAACATGTATGTGAAAGAAGGCCAAATTCATTACAAAAATCTTGCGACATAAGTTCTCTGATAACAGCTTTGCTAATAGTAGAAGTGAAATATAACTGACTACCAAATTCTTTCAAATTTTCTAAATCTGTAGTCCCTGTGACAAACGATATTTGTCAGTTTTACAATAATCTTTTTGATCTTCTTTGCAACTTAAAATGTACCTGTGAATTTCTTATTAAATTTCATTTTTCGCAGTATTTCACTGGTATAATTATGCCTATTTGATACAGTATTAAAATTTGGTGTGGTAAGTACCACAGACAGGAAATCAATGACAAATAATAAAACACATTTCTGTTTTAACCTGAACTTTGCTTATTATGTTCTAACAACAAATTCTATTAGAAAATGTCAGTTCATATCATACCTGTTTGTCAATCAATGTTTCTTCATTTTCTAACACTTCAGATGCAAATAACTCTCCCATAACAGCATTAACTTGCTCTAAGACCTGTGTTATATGTAAATATGCACCTAAGGATGTCATTTTCATTTCCAATATCAGTCGATCAATCTTATTGAGCACTAACACAGCTTTAATATTCTCAGAGTATGCTTGTTTCAATGCTAGCCTTGTTTGTGGACACACACCTTCAACGACATCAACCTATAAGTATAATTATAGAATGACAACGAGCAGGTAGCTTACTTGGTAGAAAAGATTTAATATGGACATACAGGATATGTCCCAGTAAGCAATTAGCAGGGAAATAGCCTGATTGGATAACAGGCTCCAATACATAATACATTTTGTGTTAGAAGTAGATGTGTTGTATCAAAAATACAATTGGAACAGTGTTTAAACATTATAAGATACTAAATTCATCCTTAGTATTGAAACATGTGAAATCCATTGCTATTTAGTGTTGCAATAGTATTGCAAAATAGTTATTCTATATTTCAGCCATGGCTGCTTCATAATCAGTTGAAATATTTCTGAGAACTTACTATGCCACCAGGTGAGTTGTTTAGCAAAAATTGATTCATTTTAAAAACTTTCGATTTGTTTTAATAACATTATATAATAACTAAGAAGCTTGTGATCTAACATTGTTGCAGAATTTTAATTACAGGTATATGTATATACTTTTTACAAATCATAAATTGTATGTTCAAGTTCAAATTCAAATTCAATTGTCATTTATTCAAAATTGGTTCAATAGAACACTTTTTGCACATCAAAATGAAACTATGTTATACCTACATAACTAATGTAGACATGTATAAGGATTACAATTAATGTCCTTAGTGTGTAAATATATAACAATATAATTTCTAATAAGACTATTCCAATGATATTTAACTTTCCAAGCAATGACACTAAGCTTTGAAATATAAATGGTAATAGACGAAATAATCAATTTTAAATAGATGTTTGTTTTATTCTTAAGGTAAATAAATTTGGATAACTAGAAAGTGTTTTTTTTATATCATAATCATACTGTGGATAACTACTGCACAGATAAAACCTGTGATAAATTCATTGTCCATATATATATATATATATATACACATATTCACTATTACGTTTTACTATCGTATATCAAATATTTTATATTGAATGCCATATGACAATGTTTTGTTTACGTACCACAACTATGGCGCCATCACAAAGTCTGACTGCAGTTGATACTTCACTAGAGAAATCAATATGCCCAGGCGAATCTATCAGGTTTACAAGGTATTCTTGGTCATTTACAGCATGGTAGAGCGAAATACTACTACTTTTCATTGTGATACCTCGCTCTTGTTCGTCCGGCCTGCTGTCCATGTAACGAAGCTTGCCTGACATTCTCTGTGATATAATGCCATTACTGGATATCAAGGAATCCGCCAATGTTGTTTTACCATGATCCACATGGGCCACAATACAAATGTTTCGAATTTTTGTAGGCTCTCTTTGAAGCTCCAACAGCTTGCTTGAATCTACTAGCCGCATGTTGGTTATAACCACAAGTGTTTCGGTACCAATCACTGTGTTACAAAAGGTTTTCTAATTACGAATTTTCAGACGTTGTACATAAAATACACGGTAAGGAAATCACGAGAATAATTGCACAATGTAAGTGAAACTGGAAAATTGACATACGTGACAATGACAACAGTAGCAACGTGACTTTGACATTTCTCTTGCTGTTTACGTTCCGAAATGTAACATTCACCGTTCGGAAACCAGTTTCAATTTAAAATTTCTCTAAATTGCTTTAGAATGGGGATTTAGAATATATATCTTTTTATTATTATAATAACAGAAAGAAAAACATAATTACGCAACCGGCAACAATGACGGCTTCAATGACCAAGTGGCTGCAACCGCGACTACCGATCGTGACTTCCTGGGTTCAAATCTTGGGTTGGTCCTATTCGATTTTTCTAATTAATTTCTAATTAGAATTTCTAGTAGTGACTCGGAGTCTGGATCTGTGACCGGTGTATGGCAATAGGCTCAACATTTATCCATGGAACCTAAAACCGTAACTGATGAAATGTGTAGGTGTACCACAGTCCTCTGCCTAGTCCTTCGCAGATTACAAGCGTGATGTTACGTTATGTTGCGTAATAAATATTATAATCCCAGATCGGGTACTATTGGATGTATATAACTTAGCATTTCTTTATAATTAAACTTTCTATTAGTGGCTAGGAGTCTGGAGTTGCGTAAGCAAATCTCTTATTACATAATGAACGTAAAAGGAAATTCTCTTTATTTTCAGTTCATGATTTGGATTATAATTTTATTGATGTCATATAGAATACATACAGCATTACGATAAATTTAACGGAAACTCACTTCAAAAAGGCATTAACTCTCATCTAGCCGCGCGAAAACTTTCAGCGTTAAATGTTCCACTTAAAATGACAGATGGACCTCCATTAGACCATCTTGCAACTGCGTTTACTGTTACTATAATTATTCTAAAAAAATTAAAATCAACTTTTCCACAGTTATATGTTTACATTTTGGTCTTATGTTAGATTAGAGAGTGTACGTACGTTGTTTGAATTAAACAAGTAATTAGGAACGAGCAATCAAAAGCGATAAAAAGTAAATAGATAAAAATGTTGTTTATAAGGGTTGTGAAAAGATTGAGAAATAGTACCTACTTGTTTTTATATAAAACTTCATAATATACATTAAATTCTGTGTTGTCTAAAGCATTAGAAAAGAAGGAAGATAGACAAACGTAGCTATTATGATACTCTCTTTCAAATTGATAAAAAATGTTGAAGTGCATTTTAGTGCAGTTTTATACGATAACTCGCATCGAGTCGTACCGTTCAAGCGCGGCTAAAATGCCACACTTAAGAAGACAGATGGAGAGCCATTATGCCAACTTGCAGCTGCAAGATATCTCCTTTATCCCTACCGTCTCTTGGAATGATATACAATTTAACACCATTTTAAATACGATGGCCGTCATCTGTGCCACGTAGGCCTAGGGGCTATTCTTTTTGTTATACTGAATCTGTATTGCAATTTTAGCCTTACAGTTCATTGTGTGGGATATTTGCATATTTAGAGAACGCTTTTGCAATCCTGCTGTTAAACTTATAACCTGTAAGCGCAGTGAACCTGTCTGACTGCACTTTACAAATTATTTGAAAAATGTTGAAATTCAGTCTAGCAATGTTTTCTATGCTATTCACTAGTAATTTGGATTAGTTACTTACATGGACGCCAAGTATTGTAGAGGGCAGAGTCGGAGAATAATTGTTACTCAATAATATGATGAAGTTACAAACGTAACATCACGTCTGTAATCCCCGAAGGGCTAGGCAGTGAAGTGTAATACACTCCCACGGTTAACCAGTTACGTTTACATTCCACCATGGAATAAGCGACGAGCCTATTACCATACACCAGGCACAGATCCAGATCCACTTCGAGCCACTACTAGAAATGTATACCAGAAAATCTAAGTTTGTAAAACACAATAGTACCCAACTTGGGAATCGAACTTAAGCTTTCTCGATCGATCGATCAGAACGCTTGCAACCATTCGACCAATGAGGCAGTCAATGATGAAGTTATGTTTTCCCTGCTTTAGTGTACTGCATAATACTTCTTATTGGTGCAATTGCACATGTGTCCAAATAAATCTATCGCCAGAAGCGAAGTTGAATATAGCGGGTTTTAAGACACAAATTGGCTTAATAATGCGACAGTTTTCTCCCGCACGAATACCATTTTGTGCTTAAGAAGAGCGATGTGACGTATAATTCTATTTGTTAGGTGTGAGATATTTCCTTTACAGATTAAGATAATTTACGTGTGACAATAGTTCAATAGGTCAGTGGCGTGCCAACTGAGAGGCCTATGTCTAGTGGACGAGGTAGGCTGATGATGATGATGAATAGTTCAATGATCTATCAAACTTTAATAACTGTAGCAAGTTCTGTACACCTTTCATGCGTATTATTATTGCTTACGTCCTGTTGCGTACTTGCTGTGACCAAGAGATAGTAGGTACGAGTACGTATAGTATTGTATGTGATGTGCCTATACCAACTTGGTGTTCAATTTTGTAAATCATTTATAGTAAGTGGTTAATTTAAAGTACAATTTAGTTTCTGTGTTACAAATCTTCTATAATTATTCTGAATACATAATACAACAATATTTATATTATTTCAACATCAATAGACATTATTAAAATGTTTTAAGCAAAACATTAATACGTCTACGGTCGATTTTGTAGAACTATAGTTTGTTTGTAATTAATTGAAATATAAGTTCTTTTACAATTTTTTATGTACGTTTCCGAACAGAATGTAATTATTGGATAACAAAAATGTTTAATACACTGCTTTAGAAAGAAAATATTATGAAGACACTATAATTACCAAAGCAATATTTAAAAAATTAAGTTATTACTGTAGTGTGTGTTTTCAGATAGTTTTTCGTAAAATGTCAAGGTATTTTATTAAAGACAGTACCATATTAGATCTGTTAGATATAATATGATATTATAAAAATAATCAAAAAGATACGGGAACATTTTAAAGTACTAAGTAGTCTGACTATACTCGATTATCGTTAATTGCAATTGATACTTATATATGAAAGAAAATTTTTGTTGTGCCTTATATGTAAACATCTAGCAATATTTTAAGCGAACTTAAAGGAAGCTTGTGAAATTCTAAAATTAAAAGCAGTTTAACTATACTTTGTGGCAGACTTTCTTCCTGTTTATAGTGTTACTGATCTGTATCGCCAGTGGTGGACATCATATTAATTAAAAGTTTAATTAGCGCGTGCAATGCATTTTGTAAACACTCTTCGAGAATTAGGTAGAAACAAGAACAGTCTACGCTTAGACACAACGTAAGTTCTATTTGATGGGCAACAGAATTGAATGTCCAGTCCAAACTTAAGACAACTACGCAGAATTTATGGAGTCCTTTTTTTATACTTTTCAAGGAACAAATAAGCGAAATACATATTC
>DWME01003453.1:0-18282 GCA_018244795.1 Parelbella ahira ahira | reverse complement strand
ACCCCATGTCTCATAGCGTAAAGTTCAATCGATTTACGATTATGATAAAAGTCAAGTTTATATTATCATAATAATAACATCCAATGTTAATAATAATAATTATTGGATGTTGGATGGATATTCCAACATCCAATGTTAAAGATACATTAATGTACCGTAGGAAACTAATACCAAAGTCTCATCGGCTGATGATGACGAATAAAGCGTTAATATCAACAATATCTTTGAATATTAAAGATATATCGACGTACCGTTATAAACTAGAGCTAATGTCCAATATGCGCAGTCATACAAATAGATAAGAATAATAAAGCAGCTTACGCACGTTCCGAGCGAATCACAGCCGATGCGGTGTATGCATTAAATATCCGCAGCACTATCCGCTTGAATACAAATATATTTTGGCATCTAAAATTCATCTAAAATTATTGTAGGACACGCTTATCTATAACATTTTGTAACACCCTGTAGATACTAAAATTATACAACGCTCTATGTGATGTCCTAAAGTATTATTATTATTCTTCAAAAGTCATTCATTTTATTATCATCCTATCTACTTTAGAGGTCTTCACCTAACATAGGCTTAGTCCAAGTTAGTAGCAAAAATTCTGTAAGATTACAAAAACAAAAAAGCTTTAAGATAAAGATTTAACTTTAAAGATTTTCTGCTTCTATTTAATGAAATCCGGCAGCAGCCAAACATGGCCGTCCTCAATCCAATAAGTCAGTACCCGAGCTATTCCATAATACATTTAATACGGCTAATGTAACAATGCAGGTAACAATAACGCTGGAACACTGCGAAGACCACTCAATATGACTCCCCATCTAAATACACCGCCTCGGATATAATTTTTATGAGATCATCCATTTCGGTACTCGCGGATCAATGGATTTTGGTACTTGATTTATTTATATTCTCTACAACTAAAGTGAATATAACATAATATCATGCCTGTGTTTCACTCATAATTTAGGCAGAGGAGTGCAGAACTCCAATGTTTCACTAGTTATATTATAGGTCCCAGGAGATAGAAAATAAGCGTAATTCTATATATACTGGGTATCCTGACCTCTGACCTGAAATCCTGACCTCTTGTTGCTACTGGTAATTTCAAGTTAGAGAAACCTAATGATACTTTGCGCGACCCGAGGTTCGAATCCATAATATTTTGATCGGCATTCGTGTTCATGACCAGACCAACGGGACAGTCAAAACTAAAGTAAAGTTAATATAATGTATGTTAAAACTAAACAAGAACGGTCGGACGAATTGAAGACGGCAAAAAGATAGATAGACCTACGATTTATTTCCCTAAGAAAATTCCAGTACTTGGGATTGCTAACCACTGGACCCACAGGGGAGTAAAATGAACTAGTATTAAGTAAATTCAATGATTACGCTATTGTGAGTGAGTGTAGTGTGTGTAAGACACCTTACAATATAAGTTAGTGTAAGTTCTGTATTGGTTAGTTATAATAAAGACGTCAAACCATCGACACGCCTTTCAATAGTACATCGAGCCTGCTAACACATTACAGTGAGTGTGAGTCAGACATCACTACACTCTAAAGGGTATTTTATACCCAACCCTGAATACAACTACAAATGTCAGATGGAATACAGTACTTTCCCATTTTGATTTAACTGGATTGTGAGGTAAACATGACTACTTGCCTAAGAATAAGAATCAAACGATAGAATACTCACGTTCAACTTTTCTCTGTAGAACGCAGTGTAGTAGTGAGCGAACTCAGTATAAGTCGTGATTAGCTTTCGCTAAGCTTTCGCAGCTATGGCTGCGTTAGAGAATTATATGCCACTCAGCTTATATACATGTTTATCACTTAGATACAATAGATGGCATTGTATCTTACGTCGCAATATCCATAAACAATTATTTTCAGGGATTGACACATAAAGTAAATAAGCTAACTTGAATTTTTAGTGGCAACACGGAGTCTGGATCTGTGCCCGGTGTATAGCCAAATCTCGCCTATTCCGTTGTGGGACTCGAAACTGTTGAAACGTGGGAATACAGTACACTACTCTGCCTACCTCTTCTCGGATTGCAGGCGTGAAGTTACTTCTTTTATCTTAAAATAAGACAAACAATGCAAGTACCAAGACCCGCGGCGCCGCTCCACAGCGCCGTCCCAAAACCGTATCGCAAACGTGAGCAGCTTGCGAACGGCGCGCTGTTATCTCATTTGCCGGCACGTTTACTGCTCCGGGGCTGTGTATCTGCGCTAAGTATATTATGCGATTCCCCTACACCTAATACAACAGGAACTAGGATGGATGAACAGTTCTGCAAGAGTTTTTGTCATGTAGCATATACAGTTCTATATATACATACATTTAATAAACATTGTTGACTGGTGAAATGTGGGAGTGTCCTATACTTCTCTGCCTATGCCTTCGGGGATTACACTCGTGATGTTACGTTGTTTTTAATAAAAATCGTGACGTATGGAGTTAGGACACACTCTCATCATCAGCTGGGGTTGACTGGGAGAGGATAAGATTAGACATTAAGTTCACTGATAAATTAATTAAAAATGAATAATATGTATAACAACAATAGTTAAAAGTGTAAAATAAGAACTAGATAAAAACAATATTCTTGACATCAATATAATCTGACGTTCTTTAACTTTATGACATGATGATAGGATGTAAAACACTGACAATATGCTGTAAAAGTGTATAAAAAAAGATAAGAGAAAAAAAAAGGAGATTTTTTTTTATTACAAAAGATTGAATTTGGAAAGGGTAGTTTTACTATTAGTTAAGGTTGTGTTGCATATTGTAATCTACAGAGTAAAATACAACAATTATTGTGTTATAATTTCAATGTTATTTTAGGTACCGGTAGAGCTATTGTAAGTTTATTATATATTTCAAATTACTAATTATTAAATACTACTATACTAATCTTATTAAATACTAACATAATATGAATAGAATACGTATGTGTATAGCTATGTCCAGCAGTGGACATCAAATTGCTGACGATGATGATGATGATGTAACGAATACCATAATCATGCTAACCTTTTAAAGTATTATACTAGTTTTAATATTATACGCCTGTAAGTTTTTTTTTAATTGTACAATGACTATGTATAACTTAAAAAATATAATTGGCCAATGTAAATGTGATTGGCCAATCATGTGGTTATATATCTAGATTAGAACGTTCTCGAAGCTTTGTTTACGATTTTACAATTTCGGAATGTCCTCATCCTGAATGTCACATACTTTAACGAATACTAGAGGATTCGATTAGTCGATTTAAAAAAATTACGTATACTAATATTAAACACAACTGAACACCTATTAAACATCAACATTAATAAACACACAGGTACCTACCTATTTTACTTTCAAGCATTATGTTTAATTAAAGTAAATTATCAATTTTAAACATGCAAATACCAAATTTAACATACGGTCGTTCTTAATCACTAATTAAAAATGGCGAAACAAAACGCTCTGGCGAGTAAGAAACAAAAACAACGAAAAAAAAAGTTAAAAGTCATTTTAATACGTTCAATTAATTACAAGTTTATAACACTGTTATCAGTACAGTGCTGGAACTTAAAAGGTTTTAAAGCATTCAATACGTGAGTCAAATGAACACAAATCACACAACTCACTATCCCCTTAGAACAAAGACAGCTGACACGACGATTCTTGTATCGGTTCCGTATACATGTGCTTTATATTTTTCAAATAATAAACACTTACAAATTAATTTGTCTCAGTATAACTGAATTTCTAACTGAGCTCAGTCTACCATATGATTCTACTTCTGACTACTATGTTCCATCCTTTGAAAAATTCACGCATATTGCTTAGCGGAACATATAGGTACCTCTAGGTAACACTTATAAACGAACCTTAGATTGTCTATGAAAACGTCCTTGTCGAAGCGTAGGACATTAAATATTATTTCTGATAATTAATTTTAATATATTGTCGTGTTTATTACCTTGAGGTACCCCAAACATTTCTACCGCGAGGTAATATATTACGGAGACCCAAAGAAATCACAAGTCTTAAAAAGCGCCCGCGATAAAGAGTCGAAAAGGTAAACATTGGACGCGTATTGGTCTAAATATAAATGTCTCGACGACGTAAAGATACGAGGAGGAATGTTAAAAGCTATTTAATATTATGTTCTGTTCAAACTTTATTATGGGAAGAGGTATGGGGTGACGAAAGTGCGTTGTTTTAGTAGTACGGGTTTCATAGATCTCGTAATTTGAGTTTGTATGTATGTATATTTGTTTATAACAAATATTTTGTCGGACATTGATTTAATTGATTTAAAATATGAAAAAAAAATTGTTATAGCCTATTGGGTTGGTGAGCACCCTGTCACTCCGAAGCTTCTGGGGAAATGTTGGCGTTCCTTTCTTTCAGAGAATAACGATTTTAAAATTAAATATCACTATCATTATTTGATTGTTAGTTCTCTGTTAGTTGTTAGTTAATTGAAATATACATTGATATTGAATAATATAATTATGGCACTATAAATTGACTTCTATAATGTAGATTAATTATTTTTTAATACCGATCCAAGTTTAAAAACATTACAATTCGAAATTATTGAATAAAAAAGTGTAAATCAACTTATTATTCATTTTATTTGTTTATTTTTGTTTATATTAAAATTTGTTTATTTTAAAATTACAATAGAAAAGGATAATACATAGTAAAATTAATGGATTCCTCACTTTAGCGTGCCATGCGCGCCTCGTACACGACGAAGGCATTTTAATGAAAGCTTGATAACTGGCGGTATATTGATGAAACTGACGAGCGTATAAACGTGAGCGAGTAACCGAGTGGACAGAACAGGACATACTTTGGAAGTGTTATAGACAATATGTGCTATTGATAAAATAAATTGTATTTATCCTCACGCCGCTAACATACTTTTAAACAGTGAGTCTACTCCGAAGTCTCCTAGAGTCGTCTTCAACATATTTTTAGATGATCGATTGACACCGAACAGACAATCAAATTATTTACTTACCCTAAATTGTCATGCACATTAGCAGATTATGTTTTTGTTCTGAATTTATGAATAGTTAATCCAATTGCATACCTACTTGATATTTGGAGATATTTACAAAATGAATATCGGTCGTATTTGCTTTAAGTCATCATTCCTTAGTTTGACATTAATATTGTGATAAAGGAAACACAATGGCCGAAATGTATTTTATAAGGCATGAGTCATCCTTACATGATATCTGAGAAACGGCTGACAGCTGAGATAATATAAACGAATACTTGTAACTTGGTTAATGTGCAAGAATAAAAATGTAAATTTCAAAAGGACAGGCCCTTTTTGCGTTGATCAAGATTGATTAATACTAGTGTCATTATATCGGCTTGGGTGATTGCAATTGATTAATACTAGTATCGTGATATTGTCTTGTCTGATTACATTTGATTAATACTAGTATCGTGATTCTAGCTTTGATTTTATGATGGTTTATTTCGCTTTGTCTAATGCACACATGATAAGTTTATTTGCATCATTATTAAACGAGTAAAAAGAGAATAAAAACCGTTACATCTTCAATGGTGAGATACCAAATAACTGGCATAAATATCTCCCTATGAAGAATGCCTTGAAGAAGGAGGATACCGATCGAAGTGAAAAGTATTGGCAAACAGCGTTGCGAATTGCTTACTGAAACACGACCTTCAGTAATAAAGATGCGACAAAGAAGAAGACATCTTCAAAGCTGTATTTGAGGCCAGCTGCAGAAGTTATCCTGAGGAGTGAGAATGGAGCTTGATTTAGTCAAATTGTTTATTAGTGCACTGTACTTAAGTGCACGTGATTTTAAGATATGTTATAGAAAATTCCAGATAGACAAAGTTCTAGGCATTAACGTAACTGGTGAACCGTGGGAGTGTACTTACTATACTACACTGCCTACCCCTTCGCGGATTGCGGGCGTAATGTTACGTTAGTCTTTGTGTAAAGTTGCAATTTGATGCGTTTGCTAACTGAATAAATGATTTTTCTTTTATTCATCTACACCTATTAAAGACTGACTAGATACGTACAAATGTACATTAATACGTACTTCATAAAAAAAACGAAATAAATAAGTAGATACTTACACCTATAATTTCCGATACTGTGTTGTTACTACGAAAATTAAACAGAATTCCAGCGATTCCAGCGAACAGCGAACTATCTTAAGCTGATATCAGCGCGACAGTAGATTGCCGGTGAATAAGTCGTCACGGAGTCGTATCGCCGCCGCCCACGCCCCATCTCTTGCACACAAACAGGGTTTGCCTCTAAGGGAAGCTATACATGGTCTCGGCATGAACGTCAACAGAAGACATTATTTGTAACACATAAGTTTATTCTCGGATATATTTGCCAAGATATTTTGAATTACTCAGTCGATGTTTGGGTTGATTCTAATAATTCTAAATATGTCGCGAATCTCTCCATTTTGGATTATTGACATTTTTGCATTCCAATGGGGATTGTGTCGTAACCGATTTCTTTAGAAATATTGACTCCACTGTTTCGTTAAGTCACTTAAAATCTTCCATGCGCCGTGGACTAAAAATCGCGAGATCCTACCTAGTACCTTTCACTTTTCTATCGATTCAGAGAACAATTAGCTCATAATTATATTCGAATATTTCTAGACTCTAGTGTGTTGCCCACCTAAAAGCAATGCTCTCTGAATAAAGTTGTCAGCGGGCAAGGTGAAGGCGCTATCGCACAAATAAAGTGTGATCTTGGCTGCATTGGTTTGCTTTATGTAGCCGAGAGCGGCCGCAGACGAGCTGTCGCATTCTGTGCTCACCTCAAACGTGTGGTTACCCTGATTTATTCATTGCCATTCGATGAACATTTCTATTATATTGTTCGCATAACAAATTCGCGCTGGATGCTTTTGATTATTTTATAAACTTCAGCTTATTATATATGACAGGCGGTTAGAAAGACGATTAGAAGTCATGGTCCATTAGAGATATTTGTAAGCAATTGCCTTGTTGAACTTCCTTCCTTCCTTTAGCACCAACATCATCAATTCGCTGCGTGTGAGCGGTTTTGAAAATATAAATATTATCTTTCATAAATGCAGGGAAGAGTATAAGATCACGAAATTATTGCCAATGGGTGTCTGTTTCTAAATTTAAAAGAAAGCAAAGTAAAGCTATTTATTATTTTAGTGTATTCTACACGTTACGAGAATGCTCTTTGAATAAAGTTGTCTGCGGGCAAGGTGAAGGCGCTATCGTACAAATAAAGTGCGCTGGGGACAGCGTTGCTTTACTCGTATACAGCGGAGTCCGGCCGCGGTCGCGCCGTCGCTTTCAGTGTTCGCCACGAAATGTTTTGTTTCGCTTAATATATTCCACTTGACTATGTTTTGTTCACATTGTTGCACTACTTACATGTGTATATTGTTGCTTTTAACAATAGAACATCAGTCTCTGGTGACAATATTACACGTATTGTTACTTTATACAATTGAATATCTTTTTTATTTATTTTTACCGTATAATAATGGAACATCGTTGCTATGTCAATAACCGAGGCGTATTTATATTCATCGATTATTATCATAAACGAGTTAAGGTTAAAATGTTGCAATATGTATGCGATATAAAACCTATGTACACCTAAATAATATGACATAAAGCATCCTTTATTAAATGTAGCGTATGCAATAGTTTTTCTTGAACATTAATCAAATGATGAATGATCATTGCACGTTTTTTGTCAATCGTAAACAGTTATTAGCACTCTAGAGAAAAAGTAACTAAGTACTCCAATAAAATGCACATATAACCAATAATTATAGTAATGACATTAGTAAATATATAGATTACTTTTATCCAATATCCACGAACACTTATCACCTAGTGAGCCATCTGCCTGTTCTCTAAATATGGTAACTTTTCAATGTATAAAGTATAAGAAGAAATAATTTTAAAACGACCTTATAAGTAACGAATTCATTGTATTTATCATTCAGCGCGCAATAAAATAAAACATATTTTATATGAAATGCATCGCCTATCTCTCAGCAATAATTTCTGAATGAAGTCTTCAGTGGGCGCAAGTTCAAGGCTCCCTACTCGTATCTCGCGCAAATAAAGTGCGAACAGAGAACGATATCGAGCTATTCTGTATACAAATAATGTTACAGAAAACGTGTACACTATGTCTAAGTAAAGATATTTGACTCAATATGTTTGGGTAAATAATACGCTGAAATGTTTTAATTATATTATACAAGCCGCTGAAATAAGTTACACTGTCCTGGATAAACGAATTAGTTTTGGACCTATACGAGATTATTCTTCGACATATTCTAACAGAATGTGGTTCTTCTTTCTAGAAGATCGAGAGATCTAGAAGTTTGAAGTGAGGCCGTGGCGGAGATTGTTTTGGCTGTAATTTGGAATGTTGGGAATCAATTAAAAAGTTGATGACTATCTGTTTATCAATCATATCAGATATGGCATTTTTCATACTTTTACACCTGGGATCATCCCGATTATAGTCTTATTTGAGTGACAATGTACACCAAAATTCAATAATTTAAAAGAAAATGACCGCCGTAGAATAGAACATAAAATCAGATCAGATTATTACAACATTTCATTAACACACTATAAAAAAATTAATACAGTTATGATCATTCGTATTGAAACTCCAATGTGTTACGGAGCGAATGATAAATATCTATCATTCATTCATCTAACAACGTCAGATCACCCAAATGCGATTACCGAGTAATTTCGACGCGTGGCACTAAAATGTTTCATTCGGTCCTCCCTATTGTAATTTGAATCGCTTGTAAAGGACCCTTTTGATTCCTGTTTATCCCTTTGTACGTTTATTTGTTTGAAATTAGATGATGCTACTAGAAAACCGATTATATTTTTGTATAGAAATATTATAATTACAATGATAAAACTTATCATCACGCATGTAAACCCTGAAGAGGTAGGCAGAGGAGTACACTCTCACGTTTCACAAATGACTTTAACATGGAATTAGGGTGAGCCTATTACATACCCAAGACACAAATCTAGATTCCGAGTTCTTACTAGGTATTTTAAAGCTAGAAAAACCCGATAGTAACCGACGTGGGGATCGAACCTAGCCCCTTGCGATCAGCAATCGCACTTGCAACCGTTCGACCAACGATTCAGCACTATAATAAAATCGTTGTTTATCTCTGTACTATCGAAGTAAAAACATAGTTATACCCTCCTACCAGATAGTCTGATGATCTGAAGAAGACAGCGGGAAGCTGCTGGATTCGGAAGGTCCGGGACCGGAAGCGGTGGCGCCGATTAGGGGAGGCTTATGTACAGCAGTGGACATCGAGAGGCTGATGACGATGATGATGCAAAACGTCGTTATGGAAACTTGTTACAGGTTACAAGTCACAATAATCTTATTTGTTAGGTGCAAATAATACTTGTACATGGTTGGTTAGCTCGGGGAAGTACCTTCTCTGTAATCACTTGCTCGCTGAAGCAATTGTTAGTATCGCAATACCGATTAAGTTTTACAGGGTGTAGTAGTTTCCACGTGTATATTAGATAGGACCCTATCAGTCCTCAGAACTAGAAAGCCGTCTCTGACTAGCCTTGAATAGGACCGATACTAATTAACATTGACGGCAAACATACTAACATATAAATACATAAATGCATATCTTCACGCCAAGTCCCTTGCGCGGTAGGCAAAGATTGCACGATGCATGACCTGCCATTCTGAGTAATGTGTACTAAACGAGTTAATTCTACTAGCCTTGATATGTCATGATAATATCTGCAGAAAAATTGTCATGAATCCAAATAACATAAAATGTCCCATGATTTATAAGTATATTATATGGTATAGTTAAAGGTGTTCCAAATACTCGAATGTGAAGATCTGGTCGGCCGATGATGGATATCTCCCGAGGGATGTATTCGAGTAGTTCCGAAAAGGCGTTCTTGAAGGTTCGTATTAAAAATGTATAAAGGAGATAAGCTGTTGACTATGATGAAGGTTTCGAAAAAATATTTTTATATTTTTGAAAATCATAAGCGACATACTTAAGTTGGTGACGTCACTCATAGTTTTAAAATGTTAAGCGGAGTGATACCTACATATACGTACTTATTAAACACAATATTATTATTGGACATCTAATTTACTGGATTTGGGAATGAATTTTACGTCGGATCGGGTACTATTCGATTTTTCTAATTTGGAATTTCTAGTAGTGACTCGGACTTTGGATCAGTGCCCGGTAAATGGCAATATGCTCAACACCTATTCCGTAGGACGTAAACATAACTTGTGAAACATGGGAGTATACCATACTCCTCTGCCTATCCGTTCGGGGACTACATGCATGATGTTACTTTTTTTTAATTTTATCTCAATCTTTTCTATTGATTTCAGCCATTCGACGGTTATACATAAAAGTAGGTATATAAATATCCAATCGCGTTTACCGAGAATGTATCCATGAATATGTAATAATTGTTAGCGTTCAGACGTCATGCTACACCGGCGAAGGTAATATGACGCGCGTATCAATTACCGTTGGTTTTCGTATTCGTATTAATTATACGATAATCGCGTAATTAACTGGCATATCGTTAATCGTAGCTTGAATGATTAATGAATATTTGTTGTTCGATAAATAATTGATCGCCTGTTGTAATTGGTGTCCGTTTGAATAAGAGACAAGTAGTTAAAGATGCATGAGTCATTTTCATTCGGTTTCGATAAAACTAGCGATGATTATAAAAACAATTGTAAATAAAATTGCCCAAGAATTGTAGAGAAAACGTTTGCTTTTCAATATAGGTATGTACTTCGTTCTTAATCCAATATTGGATAGCATATACAGCCAAATACACATTGTCCTAAATCCAATTATTTACTCTTATTTATTACATATCGTAGAGATATTAAGGTCATCATTAACTAATAAACTATGTATCAGGTGAACGTGATAAACGTGAGTTTAAACAGTTAATATTACTTGTTATAACAATAAATAAACACAGTGTAAGAAAATCTACTCACCTAAAATTTTTCCATAAAGCTCTCCAAGGGGAATGATAGACAATGCCACACTGACAAAGAGTTAGCCCTTCTCATACTAAATGAAGACCCACGACTGACAGCAGAACGATAAAAGTGATATGATGACGATAAAATATCGTCAAGGTCACGAAATAAACATGTCAATAAATCTTCTGTCCATATTAGAACCCTTAAGTTTTCTTATTAAAGCTATTGCGAAATGGAATATCTAATTTATTTCTACGCCATACGCCATATGTACCATTGATTATAATTGTGCCTTTCGACACGAAATCTGCTAAACCAATAGTGCCAACAATCAAATTGCACGCGCGGAATGACATTCTTCGTATAACCACAAGCGCCCCTTTTTAATTCGTCAAACAACTCCGATATTGATAAACTACAGCCCTATATTGAGGGGTGGAACACCCCTGCTGCTAACTAGATTATAACGCAATAACTCCTTTTTGCATCGGTTACTGTACGCTCACGCAGATATTGTTTAGATACTTTTTGTCTAAATCAAATATAAAAGGTTCCATCGGTAGTAAAGACTTCCGTCAGAAGTCTCTAAATATATATTTTGTTGGAACATCGAATGTTTTACCATATCTGAAACTACATATTAACTATACTAAGATATTAAAAATATATTTCAAGACAATGCCTAATATTAACTTAATATAAAAAACACACACTTCTGTAGAGGAAACTGTCTTCAACTTTAAATTTTTCTGCGAACTTTGGTAACAAGCTTCTTGCGTGGTACGCGCGCACGTGTTTGTGTGTGTGAGAATGTGTGTAGAACGGTGTTCTGGGACATGTCCATACATTTAAACAAAATTTTATACGCGCATGATCAAATCATAGACCTCAATGAGAATTTTATTGGAAGTGTTGAATTGAAGAACTGAAGATCGAGCTCAGTGGCGCGCTATTAGAGAGATCTATGTCCAACAGTGGACGGGAGTAGGCTAATGATGATGCTGCCTAAAGCGACTGGTTTTTAATATTAAATTTGGTATAAAATTAATAAACTTATCGATAAATTTAATTTACACCCATGTAACAACTTTATATACTGGGTGGGCTTATAAGGGCATATCTATAATGAATATTGTGCTTATTAAAACGTATTGACCATAAATTATTATACTGTATTATATATCCTATATATAATACATATTTGAATATATTTAATGGGGATATTATAAAAACCAGAAACTGAGTTTTTCGACCCTTGATCGTTATATCCGAAGCCATCCCCCCATAATCATAATAAGTGGGACAGTAAAACAAATCATACTTAACGACATCACTATAACGATATAACCGAGTATATTCCGCCCTGCAAACAATTAACTTATTGCAACGATTGGGGGTTTGATATAGAATTACGAACTACTAGAACGGCCCATTGAGTTTGTCCATCTGTCAATTGTCGGGTTTTATCAAACAATAGTTCGGTTTAAATGTTCTTTAAATCTCATAAGACAATTAAAATACATTGTCGCCTTATACGAAACTTAAGTACTATGTGTAATAAAGATTTGTTCGACGTAATTCATCAGTGCACAGTAAAGTGTGTTTGTGTGTGCGTGTGCCTTGACGAAGAATTAAACAGTCCGAAGAATGTAATTGTCTGTCTTCAAAAGTACCATTGCTTCTCTGACAACTTTCGAAAAGGACAATTGCGCGGTTTAGGTTTAAAGTAATTTATTCTCAAAAAGACAACATTGTCCCTAACGTAAGAATATTATTAATAATTGAAAAGTTCGATAGCATATTTTTGAGAAATAATGGGTTATTACATATTATAGCTACCACAATTAGAGACCAATTGAACGTATCATTAAATACTTACAGCACTCATGCTAAAGTGTACTAACTCAGTTCAGAACGCATGCTCTCTATTTCTGCAGTCCTATCATCATTTGAACACTGGCAAATAATCTTATTAACACTTATACTAACCGGTCTTATAATCATATATTCGAGTACTAATGAGAGTATTCCTATAGTTCTGCTAGGACGCTGACCGCTTACGATTACTGCCTGCTCATTTCCAACTCTACTAAACAAAACAACGAGCAAGTATGTAGATACGCAAAGTAGGATTTTATAAAGGCTTGCTGTCACTCATTCTAATTACAAAGTTAAATTTAAAATTATGATTTATTTTGCAGATTAGGTACGTACATATTTGTATATACCGTCGCATTTACTTTCTTAAATATCATTCGTTAGTACTTAATACTTCATACATTGAATAATTTTAACAATAACTTATCTATGTATTCTCTGATCTAGTTTCATTTTGTTCTTGGTCCGCTCTATTAAGTTTTAACGCGCCTTTGTGGGCGATAAGAACGCGTCCAACTTAACTTGAGCTCCACATTAAGAACTGATACATCGGCCGTACAAAAGAAGAATATGTCCGGATATGTTGGAATTGTAATAAAATGTAGAGTATTTGAAATAGAATTACCGATAAATTAAAATTAACCACGAGTACGGCTCATTGCTAAGTAATTGGGCGGTAAAAGTTAAATGACGCTTACAATAAATCTTCTGTGATAAAATTAGAAATATCTGCCTGTCAATCTTAGTGTCCTTGATCTCTACATTTTGATTAAGCATTTTGATATACTATTCGATTGATAGAAACTTCGAATCACATTAGTCACATTTATACATATTTGATAAACATACAGCCTTTCGCAAAGTAAATTAAAAAATTTATAAAGTCCTGTCTATCATTCATAAGTAATATTTTCAACTCTGTGAAAATATAGACATTTAATGTAAAAGTCAATTATTGTAATAAATAAGAAAAATGTGAAGTAGAGTTTGTAATAGTTTATGTTATTTTTCTTCAACGATAATAGACTTTAGAGTGAAACATATCTCAGAACATCGTTCACATATCGTGTAGCGCACAGTTGTGACTAACAAAACGTTTTGCGATAAATGAAACACTTTGTTAGAGTACTAAGCCAGTGTTAGAAGTGGTAGCCTAGTGGTTAAGAATTTAGCCTCTCGCTCCGGGGGTGCTGGGTTCAAATCCGTGGCACGTACCTCTTTATAAACGTACGTTTTTAGTTTAAATATCAGTCGCTAACGGTGAAGAAAAACATCGTTAGGAAACCTGCTAACCTTAGAATTAAAAAAAGATGTGTTAAGTCTGCCAACCCGCAATTGGCCAGAGTGGCAGCTTACGGCCTTAACCCTCTCATTATGTGAGGAGACCCATATTCCAACAGTGTAATGATAAATGGGTCGATTATTATAGAGATCCATACCACCTTCACTGAACGTTGGGTGGATAAAGTAAATATTACCTTAAACAAGGCTGTATTTCGCGAAATCATATTCTGAACAGGTCATTAATCTGTGCTTATGTATATACATTGGACAGGTGATATTTAATAGAGCATCTTTTCACAATATTAGAATTATTAATGATGATTATAATATCTCGGACACCTCTACACACGGCCATCTGATTCCAAAGTAAGCATCAAGAGAGCTCGTGTTGTGGTAACCAGACGGCTGATAAATTACATATATAGAAAGTAATACATACATATATTATTACTTATACTATAGACATTTTTTTACCCCACAGAAAACAAAACAAATACTTATACTCATCACACAAATATTTATTCTTCGTGGGAAACGAAACACGACCCCTAGTTCAGCAGCCAAGTTTACTAACCACGGAACTAATAGGCCAGTGGACTAATGGGCTGCAGTGGTCGATATGCGTCGGGAGTTTAAGTTATTAGATATGTTAAGTTTAAACGTTGTTGAGTTTCTTACTTCAAAGACTACGCCTTTATAAATGTCTAGACTGTGTTACTGTTTGACCACAGACTATTATGTTTAACATTGACAGTATGAACTTAACCAATTAATGTTTTTAAATTTTTGTGATACATATTATATAGATGTTACTTCTTCTCTATATAAGCTTTTACTATGACAAATCTGACGCTTGTTTGCTCGCAATACTCTTAAAACAAAATTAGTACAAAGATACTCGTTATATCTTCGCGTTGATATTAAATCTTTTAGTAAAAAGCAGAAAGCATTTAGTTGTTATATTTGGATGACATGACATCTGTCATTTGTATAAAGGAACAATAATTCGATTCATTTGATATTGTTTTGTATATCAATAATAAAAAGTTAAGTGAGCAGAAGAGTATCTGAGCCGTGAACACAAACAAC
The DNA here is from genome assembly GCA_018244795.1 of Parelbella ahira ahira. Taxonomy (NCBI): domain Eukaryota; kingdom Metazoa; phylum Arthropoda; class Insecta; order Lepidoptera; family Hesperiidae; genus Parelbella; species Parelbella ahira. The sequence continues at coordinate 2,929 of DWME01003453.1, read as the reverse complement.
TGTTCGGTAACAGTTCGTGAATGCAGTTCAAATAAAACAATCTGTTGTCTAAACATACGAAACACTTGCACGGACACTATAGTAACGTGTCGGGCTGGAAGAGTGTAAAAAATTGCACGTAGGGTTGTCACCTTTAATTCATAATATAATTTAATTCTGATTTAATTTTGTCGAGTAGGTATTTGTAACATTGAAAACTTTAATCGTTGTTTAAATTTAACTTTAACGAACTAAAGATATATGCTATAATTTAATTTCCGTTCCGTAACTTATGCTATACTTTGAACTATGAAAAATATCCATTGCTATTCATATGACGTATATTTACATGCGTAAATTTTTGTACCTAATTGTCAACCCTAATCCAAATAAGCGATGGGGTGATACCGCACAGAGAACAATAAAAAAGCAGAGGGGTGATCCAATTATACTTTAATATTATACTCGCATCTGATATCATCGTTTGATGGCACCGTCGCAGGGGATGCGAATTCAATTATTAATCTATTTGGCTATGAATTACTTACCGAGTAACATGTTTGAGCAGTCAGGATATTGTAGTCGTAGATTTTCTCTATCTACAGGATTATGATAATAATATTTAACAACTCAACTAGCTATGAAGGTGAAGGAAAACATGCGAAAAACTTCACACCTTATTGTTCGGTATAATTCTCTCCAATTAGTAATAAATCTGCCAATCTACAATTGCCCAACCCAACAGTCTATGATCTTCATTAAATCACTCTCAATTCTGAAAAGACGCGGTTGGAACAATAGAACGGGTTCATAATAATGGTGAATAAATATTGTAATGTCTAGCAAAGACATTTGCGTTTTATTAAAAGACATATTTGCGAAGGTTGAGTTACACACCTAATTATACATTTGACTGTGAGGGCAGCACTGTTGCACTCTTTGTTTCGGCAACAAAATTATACTCATTTTGTTTCATTATTTTGTTCCAGTTATTGGGTAATACGCTAAAACCTTTGCGCGTTACACAATAACTAATACATATATATGTATGTATGTACTCGTATATAGCTTAGGCAGTTGGAAATTGGTAGGACCATGCTTCTTTAAAAGATTAGGATCAAATGTTTTCATTTTTTCCACGATTCATTTTTTCATGATAAGGGATCATTGGCCCATCTTTTGACGACCTCAATTACGTTGTTGTGTTAGTATATTCTATCTTTTTTTATCTTCTATTCAAAGTGTTATGGAATGGTAGTCTATGAGCCTCCCTAATTGGTAGTCCATAATCAGTTTAGAGGCTTTGATGTTTATTAATTGACACAGATTGATAAGGGTATAACCAACTAGAACCAAAATACTATAACTTTTAAGCAAATATTATTTCCCCAGTTGACAGTCGAACCCGAAAATCTCTATAAGTCTGTTGCAATAGGTGGCTCGAATTTCGATTTTCCAGTCAAGCATTTAAAGTGTTAAGAATCCTATATGGCTAAGAGTTCTATGTGAATAGATGTCTATCATGCGCTTTATTATTGCGGCAGACTGTGGCGTTGATATTCATTCTGAAAAGAGAGCCACTTCCTACACTATAATCACATAGAGATCGAACGGAAGATAATAGAGTAATATGAGATTTACTTCTAAGGTCCTTAAGGTAATTATTCAGCCTCAAAACTTACTAAATTGTTTTTTTTAATCAATTCCAATAACATCCTTTATAATACTACTTTGTAAGCAAACTACTTCAAGGTAATAATAATGTAACATACATATATGAAGGTATTTGTGCAATTATCTATTTTACATTTATTCTCTGTACTTTACACTATGTACAGTGTATTATTAAGTATCAATAAAAACGGCGATCAATTGACAACATCATAAATATTATTCCATTACACTGACTAGTAATTCAGTCAAACCGAGCGTGAGAAAGTCGCATACGAAATATAGTGATCAAAGTAGCTCGATTCCATTGGGACCTCACTATATCTAACGGGAATCGCCCCTTCTCATTTATATCTCTTTGAAACAAGATGTTACTCATTGAGCTCAAACAGTCAAGTGCAGAATTTTGCACCAACGCGTCGGATTATGTGAATCACATTTGCGCTCAAATTTAAAAGGAAACATCTTAGCTACACCTTCAATTAAAACTGAGTTTTATGCTGTTTAAAATAGAGTTTATATTCACCTTGGTATAGTCAATGTTTGAATTGGTTGGCTTATTAATAGCAGGGCGTAAGTCAATTCAGTTTGTTGTCGGAACCTCAACTTTATACCTTAAAAGTGTAAGTCTATATTGTATTGCTAGTGATATCAATATGAGGAGGTTAACAGTAATCTCCAGGGGCTACAAACCCCAAAGCTTTGTGGGGCACGGAAAGTTTATGAACGCACTTGTTGGCTGGGGAATTACAAACACTGTTATTGTTTCGTATTGGGCAGGCGGGAGATTTTATGTGTTAATAAAAACTGGAGGGCCTGAGTCCGTTTAATGTGTGTTAAATAGAAGATTTATTGAGAGGCATCGTAACGATATATCAACAAACAAACTAGCAGATGGTAAACTTCGATCGATTTGTGAAATTCAAAGATGGTAGATGTCTCTTTGCACTGCCTATCTGTTAGAGAGAGACATTAAAATAGCGTTTTCAAATTCGAATAAAGAAGAAGGAACGGACTGGACCAGCCAGCATTATAAAAATCATTGCGAAAGTTATACAGAACATATATAATTGATCGTCTGGATGTCGGTCAGGCCACACGTAAATAAAATCTTGGCAATCTTTTCTGACATTACAAAGTTATGTACGAAAGTGTCAATTGCTGCAAGGGATAATTGTATTATACATAACGAGGTGGTTTGTCCAACACAGTTTCTAGAGGGAGTGACGTCAGGATTGCCGACGTCACTATTCTCAATATTCTTGCTCATGACCAAATG
>DWME01003452.1:0-18288 GCA_018244795.1 Parelbella ahira ahira | reverse complement strand
AGGTGGTAAGCCTATTGCCATACATTGGTTATTTATATGGAGGACGAGTAACTGCTCGAACTTCTCAATTAGAAAAATCCAATAGTAGCCGACCCAGGGATCGAACCCAGGACATCTCGGTTTGCAGTCGCATTGAAACCACTCGCACTGTCAATGTCAGACTCATAATAGTCTGTGGTTAAACAGTGGCATAGATTAGAGATGTATGGAGGCGTGCTCTATGGCATAAGAACTTATAAGTTGGAATTTAAACATTTAATAATTCAAGGTCGAATTTCGACAGCTCCTAAATTAATTTTGTAATTGTTATACATTTACCATCTAATGTTTTAACTGTTACATACATATATTTACTATCTAATATTGTAATTGTTTAATCTTTATCAGTTAATGATTGTATCTTTTGCAGGTGCCGCTGAAAGTGTGGATCATAGCTAGCGCCTCCTGCTTCGCGGTATGCGCTGCTCTGGTGCTGGCTACCGTGGTGATCACCAAGTGGGGTACCACCGACAGCTACCCCAGCCGGGAGATATATGCGGAAATACCTGTAAGTTTCATCATGTAGTCAACCTCTGGACAATTTGTTCAGGCTTGACTTGTTCAAACAAGGTACATCGAAGAATAAGTTTGGATGATTTTATAAGTCCTCGTCATATTTAAAGATTGATCTCAGAAAATTTGGATACTTATTTTTATATTGTGTTGATTTTTAAAAGGCTGTTAGTGAAGTTTTTCATAGGAATAATCATAATTTGCTAAATGAAACTCTTTTCTATTATCGCAACAGCATGGCAATCCTTCCTGTCTAAGCTAAGCTGTATTTTATGGATTTTACTTAGCTGAGAAAGCTTAAATCTAGAAGTTCATTGATCTTAAGGAGATCGTCTCTACTCATAAATATGGGGCTAACAAAAGCATGTTAAAAAAAGAACAGATAAAATAAAATAATATGGATAGTTGTGTAATTAATAAAACACAAACCTTTTTGAACGCTGTTACAATATTTTGATGTTTCAGGAACCAATATATGCTAATATCCGTCCACAAACAAACACAAATGAGCAACAGTCGAATGGACTCGAATCTAAGGAGGAAGCAACGTCAGATGATATTGATAACGATATACAGTATCCTATTCTTGAAAAACTACCGATCTTTAAAAATATAGTAGCAAGCCGAGACAAGAAGAAACCAGACGACAATCTGGCATCCAAACCACAACTGCATCCAATACACGACACATCACTGCACCATCCAGAGAAGAAAATCGAAAAGAAAGACCAGGCAGTGTTTCCAGGTCATGAGTTCGGTGAACATAATGAAGATATTCAAAGGGCTAATCCAAAAGTATTAGCCGGTTTCAATCTAGATAGCAGTAGGTCAAAAGTCGAAGTGCCAGAATTCAGACCAACATTACCGGATGTGTTCAACAATAGACAAACAGCGGTTAAACTTCCAGAGGGTTATTATGACGATTATTATAATGATGAGAATCTGTACGACGATTACATGCAAAGCAACACCATGACCAGCTACCTTATAGAGAAGGTGCAAGAGTTGCACGATTGGATCACCTCGGACCCGGATTTCGAAGCCGCGAACGCGACTTTGAAGAAGCGAAAGACTGGAAACGAATTCGGTCAGCTGTTGAAAGCGCTGAACGAAAGCTTGATAGAGGGCAATGTGACGATAGTGATGCGCAAACTGAAGGATATATATTTTGGTGATAACTATACTAATACAAATCACAGCAGGAAAGTTATTTTGAGTAATAGCACCGACTTACTCTCGTTCGGCATTTTGACCTTGGACGTGATGTTACTGCACAACATACAGTTGATGGCGTGGGAAAATCAGGTAAGTTGATTCATTCATTTATTTGTAACGTCACGTAAGTTTCAGTACTCGTCGTAACGATGAAGTAAAACGTCGCGAGGAAACTTATACATCCTAAAGTTTTCCGTGACGTATCAAATCATGCTGTTTTCACCAATATCACGTTTAGTTAGCGTGGCAGACCGTGACACAACCCCTTCTTGTTACAAAAGCAAACCCGTTTCAAACAGTGCAATCATAAAAGCTTTGGTGATGATGATGATTACTTGGTCATTTTATTCTTTGTTTTGCTATAATTTGTTTTCTAATAATTGATAGTTGATACCGTTGCCATCTGCACTCATCCTCAAATATATAATACGTAATGAAAACGTTTAATTCTGACCGCAATTTCATACGTTATCATTATATTATATAATACATAAATATGTTGCGATAATAATATATGAAAAGTAGCTGTTAATAAAATTACATTTGCCAACATAATGGCGGCAAAAAACGCATTTTAAATCAACCATGCGCCTCATTACCGTACATTCACCTACATATCCACAAAGACATGACAACACCAACTCATTATTTCCGCTCGCATCTATTCTCCGCGAGATTTATTATTATTACGTCAAATTGTTTCCCATTCGTTCCGGGTCCACGTTCAAATGGAAACCTTAATACATCTTCTTGACACAGTTTTTTTAACTCTTTTAACTCTATTAGCGGTTTTTTAAAAGCACGCGAAACGACAGTTCTGGTATGAGAGATCTGGTCTGAGAGATGTAGAGGCCTATAAAAAAACTTACGCACATAAACCTCACATTAGTAATTGACCCCCACCCGCCAATTTCAATTTTATATACAATAACAAGAAACCATATTTCAGGAAGCAGCTAAGAATACAATGTTGATGGACCCAGACGTGTTTGCCTTCAACGCTCTGTTCCTGGACCCGACGAAGGTGGAAGCTAAGAGGAACGAAGTGTACAACCATCACGACTCTCAGTTCGCGTAAGTTGTTATAATTCTAAATAATATAATATCACGCTTCTATTTCCTCGAATAGGTCGCCAAGGAATGTAGTACATTCCCACGTTTCACTGGTTCTGTTATTCGTTTCATGGAATATAAAATAGTGAGAGCCTATTATTATAAAACGGGTCTGAATCCAGATTCTGAGCTACTACAAGGAATAGTAAATTAGAAAAAAAACAATTATTACATAAACTAATTATTACGGATGTCCTGTGTTCGAATCCTGGCGCGCACTTGTTTTTTCACAAAAATATTTTACGTTTTGAAGACAAAATATTACTCAATGTGATGGTGAAGGTAAACATCGTGAGGAAACCCTTTATGTCTGCTGATCCGCACTTGGCACGCGCGGCAGCATCAGTCACTCTCATTCAGAGCGAAGAACAGTTTTCAACGAGGGAATGACAAAATAAATTGCTTTACATCAAGCAAGGCAATCGAGTGCTGACCCATACTAAATATACATATAAAATCGATTTATGATGATGACGTCAAGTTCATAAAAGATCGCGCCACTTACATTCTGAATCATAACATTCTTAAAATGACTCGTGAGTACACAGATGCAAACATTTATGAAGAGCAGTCTCAGTTCAAATAACGATAACAGCACATTTCGTTTCGTTCTCAGTAAACGCCAAAATCTCCGCCAGGAATCCGACGAGTTTGACTTCGGCAAGAATCTTCTAGAAAACGTCCTGGAAATCGGGATGAGCACAGCGCGCGCAGCCATACACCTTGGAAGGGCTTATAAAAACACCAAGTAAGTGCCTTAAAGTATATTATTAAATAATTGTTCTTTTGTTTGACCCAAAAACCTTAAAAAAATACTGTAGTATGTACATTAATTTGATTCCCAGCCAACCACGAGCACTCAAAATAATAGACAAGATTGTATCAGCTGTTACCAAAAGTTACCGATTTTTTTTTAACTACTCGGTCTCCACCGCACAAAGAAAGATTGAAAATGTATTAAGAAAATAAGTAAATAGATAAAACAGTAAAGGTCTTAAGACATTTTCACACGTGACCATCTGATCCCAAACTAGCCGAGTTGTGCTAAGGTAACTAGACAGCTGATAAATTACAAAAAACGTATTCACACCTGTAATCTCCGAATGGATAAGCGAATAAGAGTACATATTGCTGATAAACTACATATATAAAAATCCAAACACATCTTTAAATATATTATATTTAGGTAAAAATCGACCTTACAACCCCGCGCTCAGCTGTGGGCGTTACTAACCACTGGAGCAGGGAGTCAATGATCATTACGTTTCCTTTCAGAAACCTGTTGAACCAGCTCTCAAACCGTGAGAACATAAACGCTCACATCCAGAACCAGCTGTCCAGGAATATGGACGCCAACTCCCACGCGCTAAACCACCTACAGACGTCGTTCAAGAACGAGTCCAGCGCCAACGGCTCCACCGTGTTCACGGACTTAGACTGCGTGTGGTTGTTGTACTGCAAGAACTTGGTCGCGACCGCCAAGCTCAACCCGCCCTACGGCACCATGGCCAGGATTAACGGGTCAGGATTTATTCAACTACCCACAAACATTCACTTTCACATATAATTTGTCTTAGGTTGCTGTAATATTATTGGCTTAATACACAGTGCAATACAACACACTTTATAGATATCATATAAAACCAAATGCAAAATACATATTAACAGAGTTCGCTTAACGAGCGATCTTGTCCAGGCAACCTCTCCTGGAAGGAGCTTATTTAAAGAAAGAAAAGAAAGTGAGCTGGGCATACTTGCTACGATATAAAGAGTGACGATGTGTGCGAAATGGCTGGCGGTGGTTGGATGCGAACAGCTGAAGGTGGAGCTCAGTGGCATGGTATTGGAAACGCCTATTCCAGGCCTAGGTCAGCGGTGAATGGGAAAAGGCTGATGACGATGAATAAAACATGCCGCTGACAAAAATTATAATCACGTTTGCTTGGCGGCGATATAATCTTACTAACTTTAGCGACAATACGATTGTCCGCTGATATACACCTTAAAGGGCATAAAATAACATGCCTATATTTCCTTATAGGGGCAGAGAGAGGAAAACAAACCACCTTTCACCAGTCACGTAATATGTCTCGTGGAAAAGGGGAGTAGCCTATTTATTCTATATTTGAAAATTTGATATTTTCAGTTTAGCGCTGCGTATGCTAACTGGGGAACTGTCAGCGGATAAAGCGCTTGATACCATGCTGTACGAAATATTCGCCGGTTGGACGGAACTCCGCTGCACAGATATGTTTCCAAGGTAACTGTCCAGATCATATCTTAGTTAATTATATTTCAATTGTAGTAAAATAATCAGTGCTTGTAAATAACGAATTTTCTTAAAGCTGGCTGACTATTTTGTATAAAAAAAACTGTTTAACTTTTTTTTTCACAGCCAGTTCTTTATTCTAATATTAGATTCTAGTAATTCCAATAAAAGAAAGTTTCGGAAAAAAAGGCAATACTACGTCGATATGCTTATATTCAGTTTCAAGACTTTAGTATTAAAGTGATCAAAATCGGTTTCAGCAGATTTGATACGAAAACCTAATAAACTTAGAGTTACATAGGAATGAATGAATACATTAATGTCAATATGTCCTTAACAGAACAGTCTAATATCTATCGATTCCAATAATTTACAGATGCAGTAAGGTGAATGCCGCGTCGGTTGTGGTGGAGTCGATTATGCAGCCGTTAAGAAAATCACAGTCTTATAATCGAACATAATATATTAACCAATAGGTACAAAGACTCTAAGCGTTATCTACTATTTAGGTAGTCTTTTGTTTTTAATATTTCAAGATGGCGTTAATTTCGCGCCAAATTTGACGCACATAACGTCAAATGTCGTACACATATACCAAAATTCCTAACCATGTTATGACAAATTACTTTTGCATTGTCTGAGTTGATATAGGTGTGCAATCACTTCGGTAAAAAAAAACTAGATTAAACCAAAATGAAGATAAGATACTGTTAAGACTGTTCTCTTGTCCTTCAAAACGTCTATAAATATTCCATTCACAGTCCATTTTGTTTTGCGCGTTCAAGAAGAGTGAGCTGTCGTAATCGATTTTCGGTTACCTCCTACGACACATCTTCGTATAATTGGTTTAATTAAAAAAATATATTTTGTACGTATTGTTTCTAACCAGCCAGTGCTCTATTTTTATATTACGTTTTAATATAACTGTAATTTTATTTAATTTTGACTTAAATACTTAAGTACTAAACGACTGTTGTAGTTAGCGCTAAATATTTAATTACATAATAAGTATACTTATTGTTAGTTTAAAACACACGAAGTACATTTTACTAAGAAATAGAATTTCTTTAGTACGTTAAATATACGTTGAAGTCTACTTTTAGTAGATTGCTGACCAGTGATTTTTAAAATGCTCAATTAAGAGTGACGGCTTACTCAAAGTCGGTCATGCGATGGAAAAGAATGTAGGAAGTACAAAAACGATGAGAAAGTTCTTCAAATAATTATTGATATGTTTGTTTAGTGATATGTACGGATAAATGTCAAACTATTTTTTTTGTCTGTAGATTTTTCTATTATAAGTTATTCAAATTGTTTGTCTTTAGTTATCGTAATTTTTTAAAATAAGAATTTTTATTCAGACGTATTGATTGTATTATTTTACAAAACCTAATAAATACGTAATTCATTGTTGTTAAAAAACATATTTTATCGGTTCTCCAACACCAACGAATGCTTATTCTTAACACTCATCCAAGTACTACAGTTTCATTCGAGGTCAGTATCAGGTGACTATGGATGACATTCACCACTTTGAACTGCTATCTCCAAAGTACTTCTTTATACGTATAAATTTAGTGTTTAAAATTATTCCGAATTATGATTTAAGTAAATAAATATATATTCTTTATCTGTTGCCTACTTTTATAGATTATGAATGAAATGATAGATAGCCATAGACTTTCGTTATAACTACGTCAATACGACTTAATTTTTGTCAGCATTCACTACTATACTCAAGAGACTCCATTCACAGATGATCTACTCAAAATATGTCTTTTAAATGTTCATGACAACATGTATCGAAAGTATTTCTGATAACCGCTGAAAAAAAAATGTTTTTATTAGCAATGTTAAAAAATAGTTACACTTGTACAGCTTCTAACAAATAGTCAAAATCTTTTATGATATGGTATCACATTTATTTATGTTATCACATTTATTTAAGTGAACCCCTTTATTTTCCAATAATTTAAGTCTATGGTTATACCATAGAATAGAATATTCTATAGTTTAGTCGTAGTTTTAAGTTGGTTTAAATTTGTAGATAGGTATATATTATGTATTTGATTTCTTACATAGACTGATGCAATAAATAGTATGCAGACAAATGGTTTTTTTTTAAATTATATAACATTAGCACATATATAGCACTATATAACATTAGCACATATAGAATAAAACGCCATTTACTCATGCTTTATTTATCCTGTAATGTCTACATTTTTGGTACCTAATAAATCATCCTTTAAACGCACGTTCTGCAGTGCGTCGAAATTGTTTATTACGTTCGACTGCGTTTTAGATGATGCCAATTGTCCGATATACATCTTTAACGACTCGATGAGACCTGACACGGCTTGGTTGGACACTTTCAAAGTGTCGTAGAGCTCCAAAATCTTCCTGTCTCCCCAAAAATCCTTATTTCTATCCGTATTATTCTTCATATTCGACAAATTCGTCTCTAATGTATCTATATTAGCTACTATATACCCTATTCGGAAACTATAATCGTCTGCGAAAGTGGTTTTCAAACTTTTCAACGATTTAATTTTGTTCTTTATATCCAGAAAACTCTCATCTAAGTAGCTTAACAACTTAATTTTTATGTCTGTAGGTGTCAGGGAGGAATCAAATCGCCTGCCATTTGTGTTATTAATATTATCTATCTCACATGCACAGTGTGTTGAAGTTAAACTAGCTTCCGTAGTTTCCGTCACATTATTCGAATCGCTAGTTTTGTTTACTTGTGTCTCTTTTTCATTTACATTGGTGTCTCGTTTAGACCTTATTTTTAGTCTTGTTTCTCGTGATTCCATATATTGGGACACACGTTTTTGTATATCATATATCTTCGCCAATGCCTCTGTTAGATTCGTATGTAGCTCCTTGAGGAATATTCTCTCTTTCAGATCGTTTTCGTAGTGGTGGTTGTCGTGGTCCGTGGACTGCGGCGTAGTCACCGTGGTTTCGAAGGTTTTCGGTGTAGTCCTTTTAAAAAATGAGAACCAACCAAACCGCCTTGAATTTGCATCTACATTTCTTAATTCACTAGACTTCCTATCGTCCTTTTCCAAGCTATCTTCGGCGTCATTTGTGTTACCTCGCCTTCGATCTTGGTCTTGCCATATGTGCCAGCTCCTGCGGTTGCCCTGGACATTGAGTTTTCTATATGGATAATAAAAATTTGTGTCTCTCAATTGATTTTGGTACCCAAAATCCGCCAAAACGGTGCCTCCAATGTCGTGGTAATCATTTGACTCTGTCGAGATCGCTGATAATAAAATACCTGTAAGTAGGAAATATATGTCATCTTATTGATTTTGATGTTAGATAAAGCTATGTAATAAACGTTATCATAATAATACTGGCTGATCGCAGCCTGCCGAAGTACAGCCATCCGTGCCTATACCTTGTGCCCGATTCCAAAAATAACATTAATTATTGTAAATGTACATGTCCATATAATGATATTGCCCTGATTGAAAGCTGTAAAAACAAGAAAAACGAAACGATTTTTTTTTTGACGAATGTTACGAATTTATTTTTTACAAACGTTTATATGTACTTATATAAATAGGTAAAGACAAAAGAGTTCTGTGCCTTTTTTGTATCGTAATAACATCTAAAGTGCATAAACTCAAAAACATAACGAACGAATATACAAAAGGAGAGAAAAAATGATTGAAACTTGACATAAGTATATATACCTCAAATTTAATGATTGCGGTCGAATTTTAGCAAACACTACTACTAACTAATCTGTAACAAACGATCGACGCTTCCATCTGAACAATATGTCTATGCTGAATTATTGTAAGTTATTTAGACTGCCTCGTTGGTCGAGTGGTTTCAAGAGCGACAGCCGATCGGGTCCTGGGTTCAAATCCCGGGTCAGGTACTACTGGATATTTCTAATTTAGAATTTCTAGTAGTTACTCGGAGTCTGGTTTTGTGCCCAGTGTATGGCAATAGGATGGAGTAGGCTCCAATGGAATAGGCTCAACACCTATTCCATTGGAACTTTAACATAACTGGTGAAACGTGGGATTGTACTACACTCCTCTACCACCTCTACGGGGATTACAGGCGTGATGTTACGTATTTATCTGTAACGTCTTTTAAATTAAGAACGGTTAAATACGTGAGGCACAGTTAATTCTAAAATGTGGCATGTATTGAAAATAACAAATTGCTAAATAAATATACAATAATACAGCAGTAGACTAAAAGACGCTGACAATAGTGATGGTAGCGGTGATATAAATGATGATGACCTTGATGATATAAAATATTCGACTTACATATTACGAAAGCAAAAAACATTTCCCGCTGTTTTTCTGGCAGCTATTAGCGATCTTCTGTTTTTAATTACAACGAAAGGCAGAAATTATAAACACAAATGTGATTAACACATTCGTTTTGCTCGTTGTCATTAATTTCACACATTAACACAAATGTGTGACCGTAAAATTGGATATGGGATGCTAAAATATCATTGCATCACCATTAGCGGCTTTATCGTTCCGGTGTTAGAGACGGGTCTCCATTGTTTTTTGATGAAGTTTTTCAGCCAGTTTCATGTGACATTTTCATAGAACTTTTTTAACAAAAAAAAATAAAAGAAAATAAAGCTATATACAATAGTAGGTCAAAACGTAATATGACGCCCCGAAGAGGTAAGCAGAGGGATGTACACTGGCTACGTTAAAACTATTACGTTTATAGACCAATCTTGAGTAGGTGGTGAGCCTGTTGCCATACGCCGAGCACAAATCCAGACGTCGAGCCACTACTAGAAATTTCAAAATAAAAAATTCCAATAGCACCCGACTCGGAGATCGAACCCAAGAGCTCTCGATCGGTAGTTGCGTTTGAAACCACTAAAAAAGTGATACAATAAAAATTGCGTATTTTTTAAATAAATGAACTCTAATTAATTTTTATAATCTAATCAATAAGAAATCCATCAATAAGAAATCCATCAATAAGAACGCATGCCTTGTTTTTAAAATTATTTTTTTCTTATAAATGTTTAGAAAAACAATAAAAAAATGTTTTAGATGATATTGTTGTCAAAAAATATATAGCTCTCGACATAATTTTCGTAGTCATTATAGTTTATGAGATAAAAACACTAAACTAATCAAACTCTTTTAGTCAAGATGACGGTCGATGTACCTAAATCACTTCGAACCGCTAAATTGGAATTTAAGTTTGATTTATAAAATAAGATATAATAACATGGCTAAACAACAAGAGCTGGACCCTGCGAACTATTTCTAAAATTTCCCGCTGTGTTCTTGGCTATGCATTACATAGATAATTTAAGAGCTATTAAAAATAAACTTCGTCAACTGCTACTCGTACGTTTATACGTAACTGATGACACGTTGGGGTGTTTAGGTTCCTCTGCCTACCTTATCAGGCATTAGAGGTGGGATGTTACATAGTACATAAAATTACCACGCGTAATTTATAATAATGTATTGTATGTTATACTTGAATATTGAATATATTTATCAAATCTGATTTCTGATTTTAGAAAGTTTAGTCGTAAGTATTTTTTCGTTATGCGAAACTACCGATTAGTGCTGAATTGATAGGCCACCAACGTCATATCATTCGTTTTTAAATAATGTCTGAACGCAACCCAACTATAATTGCCGATATTATCAATGTCACTGGTGTCACTGTAAAGTGTAAATTCACAGTCAGTGAAAAAAAAATCTTGCAACTGAGTTAGGTAAGTCTACCATATCTTCTTTAAAACATAATGTGTCCTTCAATAGTATGGATTGTAAAATTAATACTATGGATTATACTATTAATATTATGGATTGTCTAATTTATACAGATGTTAAGCTTACAAAAAAATCGTACAATTAAACCACATTTTATCGTAGGTTAATATTTGAAATGGATACAATACCGCAGACTAAAAATCTTTGGTAGTCCTATTTCTTTCTAATAAATATATTTTCTAGACAGTATTTACAATATTGAAAACTTTATTGAATGTGACAGAATCGAATTGATGCTCGGCTAGTTGATTCATTTGATAAATCAAAAAAAATAATAATACAAAATTACATGTTACCTAAAGTTACAATACTGGCAGCGGGCAACACTATACACAAAACAATAATGGCGGCTGTGAAATAGCGCCAAGTGGGTCAACCTAAAATGACATATATATTATTCTATTGCGTATCTTGTGGGGAAATGAAACAGTAAACAAAATGGATCGTTTTGTTAATAAAAAGATAGAAAAACAGACTATTTATGAAATTTATCGAGCGTGTCGGCTGTGCGGTGCAGGTGGTGGATACAAAATGCCTATAATACAGAACGTTGTGAATACTGACGGATGTGATGTGGAACTTAGTCAAAAAATAAGAGAATGTGTGCAAATAGAGGTAACGCACCATGCATTAATACGTTTTTAATACCATAACGTACTTTATCACATACACATTACAATCCACGCTGCTTATTTTTCTCTAAACAAATACTGTTTTGGTTGTTATGACCTTCATGATGAAAGCCGAAAATTTTCCCTCCTACGGCTCACTTTAGATGAAGAATAAATAACTTTTAACATAAAAGTTGCTATCTATATAGTACACTATGAAATCAGTATGAATGTTCATGTTGCAACATTATGGTTATATATTGTCTTTTCAGTTTCTTTAATATTTAATTCATAGTTTAACCGGTTGTAAAATAAAATATTAGGTTTACTCTAGATCTGGCAAACTATTTAATAACTTAATATTTGATACTAAAATTGCACTAGTTTAATCTTTGCGTCTATACCATCCTTGACTATGCCGATATTTGCTATCTTGACCTGAGGAGGAATTAAATAAGCCTAAGCGCCTCCAAAATCAATGTATTAGGTTCATATTTGATTAACGGAAACATGATTATATATCTCACTTTCGCAACAAACTCAAGTGGCTCTCAATTCGTCTTCGTGGAAATACACATGTATTGTCAGCATACACATGTATTATTGCATCATAATCAACCTGCCTGAGTCCACTGCTGAACATAGGCCTTTTCTAAATATTTGCCTTTAAACCTCTCACTGAGTAAGCAGTTTGAGGATGAATACCTGCAAGTGTGTTATATTGACAACAATTACTAACTAACTGTAATAGGTCTGGGTAGTATTTCAGGTCAAGTATACCAATCCATTTTAACCAGAATTTTACACCAATATTCCCATAAAATAATGTGATAACTCCATATAGTATGGTGAAACATGGGAGTGTACTACAATCCACTGCCTACCCCTTCAGGGATTACAGTTTTGACATTATATTTTTGTGATAGCTTTCTTAAAACATTATCCGAATCATGCATAATTATTGGTAGATAAAATAATAAAACTTTCTCTGCTGCAGGTTCATCAAGAAGACAGAATGCCTCCACTTATATGTGAGCTGTGTGTTGACAAAGTGAATGACTTTTATGAGTTTCTGGAAATGTGTAAACAGACAAATAAACGGACAAGGCTGAGACTGGGTCTGCCACCACAGATGATGCCGAGGGGAGTGGTGAGTTATGTCAATATTAAGAAATCAAGACTTCCTACAACCTTAATTTATTTTACTGTTAAATATTTTGTGAGTATTTATATACATGTATATAGATATATGTATATATATTATGTACATAATCAAATTAATTTACTTAAATACCTCTTATTTAATTATTATCTATTAATTACTATATACTGTTATTATTACATACTATTGTATGTTATATTCTATTATATGTTATATTATATTTTATGATTATTTTACACTTGTATTAGGTAGGACAGGGAGCACTTTTCGTTTTTGACATCATTGTGTTGACCTATTGTCCACAAAAAAGAATATTAAAAGTTTAATTGGAACCTTATTTTTATTTGCAAGATGTTATTAGTAATAGTAGTAATAATAACTTGAGAAAAACAGGGGCAGAGTATGTTATTTGACATTTAGCCACATTATTTTTATATTGATTAGCAAAACAAATACCTTGCATCATTGTTTTGTATGCTTTTAAAAAAAAAACACAATTTTATTACTTTTTTTGTGTTGTTTCACTTGAGGTATTCTATCATGAAGATAGGTAAATTGAATAGGTAGAAGAAATAGGGGGGCATAAAATATGCCTGGAGATTGAAATACTTTTAATATATCTTATAAAGTAGACTTAATATTTTTACTTTGCTATTAATATTTTTACTTTGCTAGGAATGGTGATGTGAATATTGTAATGGGAAATTTTAAAGATGGGTTCATTACCATTAATTCAATTTTGGAAACAGATCTAGCTCTTCTACCACTGCTGGGTACAGGTTTACCAGCTAGTGGGTTCACCAGTGGGTAACACTTAATAAACAAATAACACATAAACCTTTCTTGGTCGACACTACTCCACTCCGTCGTAGACCTTTTGAATCCAGCTGCATCTAGCTGCTATTTTACAGTTGTCAGACTATCTGGTTAGACGGTGACTGATGCTAATTTTACCAAGCTGTAACCACAATTAGATAACCTTCCTTGCTTAACTTCCAATAGAAAGTTCTTAATATTGTATAAATGATACATTTTAGAAAGAGTGTTAAAAGTACAATTATACATTCACAGCCAGATGCCGGAGATTGTATTCTAGGAGTCACAGAGCCCATTTACGTCAACGACGAGGACTCAAATGAACCACTGTCAACCAAAAAGACCAAGATCTCCAAGAACAGCAGGATTAAGAAGGAACCAGAGAAAAATAAAAAGGTAATTAGAAATATTGTAGCTTGGACCTGACTACAGTCAAACTTGTGAGTATCTTCATAGTAAACCAATATGGAGAGTAATGTTACAACATGGCTGTCATTTATACCCTAATTATTGCTTTTACATACAATATGTTACAATATACAAAACTATCAACCAACACCTATTACAACAAAAGTTATTATTAACACTAAATATAATAGACATCATCATCCACATAATCCTATCTCAGTTCACCACTGGACACAAGCTTTTCCTAATGAGCGCGATCTCAGCCTGTCCTCGGCTTGCCACTTGTAGCTAATAATAAAATTGAGCAGGATAGGAAGCATATCAGATCTCTAAGGATTGGTATTTCTGGCGCTTGGTGCTATTTGCCTATCACTAAAAGGACTGGGTGGAATAATATAATACATATGACACAAAAAAATTTGATCAACAGTTACAAAATCATTAAATACATCTCACTTATTTCACGAGTTAATTCATAAAAGTAGGTTATCAATGTATTTGTTGAATTTACAGATGGACAATATGTCAATGAACCGTGGGTCAAGGTCGGTGCGGCTGCGACAGCCGACCCCGCCGCGGCCGAGGCGCCAGGAGGTGTGTGTTTTTTACATTACTTATCATCATCTTCTCCTTCCCCTCCTTCTTCTCCTTCTCCTCCTTCATCTTCTTCTTCTCCTTCTCCTCCTTCTTCTTCTTCTCCTTCTCCTCCTTCATCTTCTTCTCCTTATCCTTCTTCATCATCTTCTTCTTCTTCTTCACTCACAGTACGCCTCCCAGTCCGCGATGTACCATATTACTCACCCACTTTAACTTAAAACTGCAGAGTAGACATATTTAATGTTATAAATTCCATAACATTCGCAGAATTCAAAATCGAAAAGAACGACATCGCCGCAGCCGAAATCTATATTAAAAAATGCAAAGGACAATAAGGTATGTCTGCAACCCATTACGTGTTCTACCCCTGAGCCATTCGCTGAGGCTAATCTGTGCCATTGGTCTAAGCAACACTCAAAGCTTACTTTACCATGCAATTCCAAATGGATTGGTCAAAATGCTGTTTAAGGGCTAATAGTCGGGAGATTTTTAAACCTAGTAAACAAGTGAGAAATAGCATCCTGAATGATCTATGCTGTGGTCACTGTTGAAGCCCTTTTGCTGAATGTAGAAATGGCAGATGGATTCTAATTCTTCGTGGTACTCTTTCAGACGCTCGACAACCCCCAAGTGTCGTCAAGATTAAAACGATCAAGAGAAAGAGATACAAAATCGGAGTTGCCAGCTAAGAGAGTCAAGTAAGTGATTTTGTATAATGTAAATGATTCCCAGTGGACTTTATTGAAATGTCTTAGTTTTATTTTAAATGTGATTAAAGTCTGCTCTGCTCTCTGAGCTGTACTATTTGACGAGATCTATGTCATCCTTTTATTAACTATACTAATATACCTCCACAGCCAAAGTGATAACATTATGAGGTGTTAAACTGGTAGAAATTGCATCTTTCTATTGTTCATACCTTCAGTATACTTCAATAGACAAATTTGGCTCTTCGCACACAGCTGGCGGTTCCCAAAGTTAAGCCACAATGCATCTTGTGTTATGGTAACCCAACTGCTCATAAACGACATATCAGTATATTACTGCTCATCACTTATATGTATTTTGGGTGGTATCGAATTTTCGACCCCCGGCTCAACCGCCAGGATCCCTTACCGCGTAGCCAATGACTTATTGTTAGCCTAACATATGAATTTACTTTACAGAATATCCCTGAAGCCTTTGTCGTCTAGAAGCTCGAAACCTCCGTCGCGACTCAATGCAGCGGCGGACCCGAAACAGTCCGAGACTAAAGTGGCTCAGCATCCGTGCCCGGTGTGCAAGCAAATGTTCAAAGCGCCCCAGGCTGTCATGTCGCATCTCCGTACAAGGCATATTGTCTCATTCACGAATCAAAAGTGAGTACGAAATGGCACCAACGGAGTGACTGCATTTAATTAAAAGTTTACGTACGTAGTTGTATAGAGTATACAATATAACTGCGTATATTGTGTATAGTGGCTACCGTCTTAAATGTTCATATAAACAATACGTGAAGTATACATTATAGACTGCCTCGTTGGTCGAAGGGTTGCAAGCGCGACTGCCGATCGAGTTGTCTTGAGTTCAAATCCCTGGTCGGATACTATTGAATTATTTTGATTAAAAATTTCTGGTAGTGAGTTGGAGACGTTTATGATGTTATATTATAATACAGGTAATATAAACTTATGTAACAGGACATTTATTATATCGGTATAGCAATACACGTTATTGTGCCCGTAATCACTACGAATATGTATATTATAGCTACAGTCTATGTTAGTTTGCTATATAGCACAGTATATCAATATATTTATTAGGTCTTTTATTTATTAGGTCACCAACATTCTGTACACTATTACATTTTGTTGTAGGTATGACCACAGTTGGAAAAGTGAGTTTGTTTCCGCTATATGTTACAACGGTTATAGGCGACGTGTGGTGCTTCACATTGCTTTGAAAATAAATATGTTATAAAAGTGTCAACATTACTGTATTAATGTAAATATGTTATGAAAGTGTCAATAAAGTGTGCATTGCACAGTTATACAATTGACAATGAATAATGATGTATATGTGTGTATCGGCGGCGACCGTTATCCGAGCGCTTCGTGTTGTTGTGTGCAGGCTGGCGTGCGACCCGTGCGGGCAGTGGTTCGGCAGCGCGGAGGAGGCGGGCGCGCACCGGCGGCGCCACGGCGGCGCGCTGCCCTACCGCTGCCGCCACTGCGCCGCCCGCTTCCGCGCGCTCGCCGCCTACCGCCAGTCAGTACCTCGCCTGCCTGCCCGCCACGCTCACCCTCGCTCTCATCGACACCTGGAGATATATATTTTTTCCACATATGAGCAGCTCTATTCTTAGTTATGTTACTGTTCTTAGTTTGTAGTAACCAAACCTTTGGACTTATTTAGAAACTGGAATTCTTCGAAAACCTAGCCGAATCGATTTCTCGCCTTCATCAAATCCAAAATTGTATACGGTATGTATATATAACAGAAATACATTAGTCAGTCTAACATTCCCGTAAAATTTCGATATAGTTGTTTACAAATCGCCAAGTGCACTTATAAATACATACATATTTTCTTTATAATATAGTATAATACAGTAATATTTTCCTAATTCACGAAATATCCAATTATACAATAAAACATACCTGTTCACAGCCACGCACAACTCTGTCGGCCGTGGACTGAGGTGCCCGACGTGAAGTGTCCAGAGTGCTGGAGAAAATTCCCGACTAATAACCTGCTGAATGGTCACCGATGTCCCGGAGAGGCCGGCAGGCTAGGAGGTCCGTTTGCTATATATCATCATGATAATAATGTTTTTTTTATCTCCACAATGAGTAAAAGGCTGTCTATACAGCGTTATGGTATATAGTTGAGCGTCCTAAACTCCTGTGCCTACTCTTACGGGGAAACACAGTTGTCATGTTATTCGCTGCCACGGCGGATGAATTCGGGGTTGAATATTCAAATTCAAATTGTTGTCGTCCATAACTGTCCCAGATATGTCATTACTGCGAATTAGAATATGATACGTCTTATTATGCATAGAATTGCCAATGACATTATGCTATCATCCAAGACCTAGAATGTCATAAATAGAAAAAGATTCAGGATTTCGTGTTATTCTGTATTTATAAATTTTGTTTACTTATTAATCATTGTCACTTTTCTCTTAAACCGGCGTGCATGTATGAAGACAGTAATGAATGTAGAAGAAACGCGTCAGCTTTGTGAGGATTAAGATATTTGGCACTCGTTGCTCTCTGTATATCCCGTAAGCGTCCTGGCGTGATTGTGGTGTATAATTAATAATTAACCATTGCGTGTCCAGTGTCCTGAAGCTTTCCATGTTCTATTGGTCTACTTATAAATATGTTATTACAAATACTATTGCAGGGATATGCAAAAAGTGCGGCCGGATCTACACAACGCGGAAATCTTGGAAAAAACACGAGAGCACTTGCAAAAAAGGTTTGTATGACGTAACATAACCTTATCTCTGTATTGCCCATATGAAAGGGTAGGTAGAGGAATGTAGCAATTCAAGTTTTCTTTCGTTATGTTCGTGTATTCAATACAATGTATTTGTTGGATAGCGTCGGATCGGCAGTGTTATTTGCACCTTCGTAAATCATTGAGGCCGAAAATTTGGGTAATCGAACAAAGAGAAACAAAGAGACATTGATAACGTTACTAACTGGTGCATCACGAACTACATGGATGTAAATATTAACAAATGTCTACATA
>DWME01003451.1:0-18291 GCA_018244795.1 Parelbella ahira ahira | reverse complement strand
GAGATACTTCATTCACACACTATTTCAACCGAATCAATTATCAGATCTCTACTATAGTTAGTTGTACAGGCAGACAATTATTTTATCAAGCTCATTTTTGTGTATATGACTCTAAACAAGATGAATATTCAATGACATTTAACGAGTACTGTACATTTAAAGTACCTATACAAAATTTTCGCATTTTACGTTTAATTTAAAAATAAATGAAATATTACCATAGCAAGAAGTTATAATATAAAACATGAATACGACCAGAGGACCGGCGTCAGTGAAAATTAAGGAACTACGCACATGAAACTGAACTGAGCGATGTTATAAGTAAGATCATATTTAGCGCAGGTTCTGCGCAAGAAAAAATTAAATTACAACACCGGACACGTCTGGTCCAATATCGTTAAGTGATTGTAGTATAGAAACAATGCATTAAAATATGACATCAGTATTTCATTTTTTTTAATGGACGTAGAGTCAGCTCGGCACGTAAGTAAGAATAGAGACGTTTAGCATTTGGTGTTTTCCGTCTACCCCATGAAGGTCCTGTTGTGGAGCTATAATAATAAAAAAAATTATAGCATTTGAGTAAAATTTATGAGTTAAAAACGTATGTACTATAGGGACGGATGTTAAAGGATTTTTTAGGATAAGAATTGTCGTTTCACGTTGACGAGTAGTAATTATATGTACATATATTGCTACTAATAAAGTTACAGAACGATTGATGGTATTTGAGAAGTATCGTCTTGCGACGCGTGCGAGTTATTGTCATAAGCATTCTATGATTTATACTCAGTGTGCGGGTATACCGCGTCATACATAAACATACTGTATACTTTAATAAAAACATTACCACCATATTTGCGCTGAAACATGAAAACTTTGCGTAAAAAGCGTAACGTGGAACGTCAAACAACTTTCGTCAAATAAATGTTTTTAATATTTTGTCTTTAGAAAAAAAATATATTATGTAGCGTAAGCAATTTCCCTCAGCTGCCTTTCGGCATGTTGTGTTTACTATGAAAGGTCGTTCCGCCGTAGGTGCTCGTCGCTGGATTAAATTCGCTCAATTTCTTAGTAGGCACATGTCTTCGCGTATACTAAATAATATTCGCGTGGAACTTAAGAAAAACCGACTTCTGTAATACATCGAATCAGAATATGTAGTTGTTTTAAGAAGGTTATCTTAGGAGCTTTTTTTGAGAAATTCGAGTTTCCTTTTTGTCATAAAACGTTTATAGTATATATTGGTTTATTTTGGACATATTAAGTAACATCACGACTGTAATCCCCGAATGGCCAGGCAGAGGAGTGTAGTAGGTACACTCCGGGTTTCACCAGGTACGTTCACGTCCCATGGAATATACATGTACAGCCTATTGCCATACACGGAGCACAGATCAGACTCCGAGTCACTACTAGAAATTCTAAATAAGAGAATACCAATAGTACACTATACTCGTAGATAGTGTGCAAGCTGAAAGCCTTACTCCAGTGTATTCGTCAAATAGGTTTTAGAATATTTCGTACGACTTAGAGAATGTTATGAGGAAATATGAGTTGTGTAGGTTTCCTCATGGTTTCAAGTAACGTATGTGTTGTAAATAGCGAATTTTTTTTTTATACTTATTGAGTATTAAAAAAAAATTCGCTATTTACAACAGCTAGCTTAATATATGTCTAGCCTTAATATATAGCAAGTGAGGCTTAACCTGTCATCTCTAACCACATACTGTGATATTAAGGGTTCCTAAAATTGAAAATCCCAGACATCCATATGATACCATCCATGCGATCCATATACTAAAAAAATAAATAAATAAATAAATAAATAAATATACTGACATATGAATATAAATTGCTGGACTGGACGCTACTGGATTCGAAAGGCTCAGGACCAGAAGGAATGGCGCCGATTAGGGGAGGTCTATGTCCAGCAGTAGACATCTAGAGGCTGACGATGATGATGATGATAAATGTAAACTAGGGGTCTTGAAATACTTTCTTTTGCGCTTAATCTCACGACACTCGACACTAGTTATAAACTTATGAAATACTTAGACATGTTTCGTGCATTCGACGTACACGTGCAAAATACGAGAACTTACTTACCACTTTAATTAAAAAGTCAAATAGTGGTTGGAAATTTGATAGAACGAAAACTAGAAAAAAAGTATATTTTAAAGGAAAGACTCCTTTGAAGAGCGCGTACAATTATTATTCAGGTATGATTGCAAATTGTACATACACAAATGGTAACTATTTCGTGTGAAGTATTGTTTTAGTGGAATAGAAAACATGCTCCCGTTTAATTTAATTAATTGCCCAATCGTATTAATTAAATTGTAATCCAATTAGTGCGTCCCTATTGGTTATTGCAAATCATAATGATACTAAACGTTTGCGATTCTTGGAATAACGTTCGATTGTTCACACGCTGTAAATATAATATAATACTGACTTTCTTAGTAACCAAACCTCGTAGGTATTCCTGTCAACGGTAGTAGGTAATTTTTTTCTCGAAATAGAAAAATATTTCCCGCTTTATTTCATCTGCTAGAAGATAGCGTTACTTGGTGCAGTTGTAAAAGGAACATTGTATAAGTAGCAGACAACAGAAACAAATAAGTCTAATTTACTTTGAAATATTGATTCATCGATATACCTACATACCTATGTACCTATACGTACATATATTATGATGATATCGAAATATTCCTGAATGACAGCGCCATGTAATGTAATATTGTAATTTAATGTAATGTATGTAAATAATTAATATGTATTCATATGTATGTATCATTATAACCATTCATATGATAAAATTCTTGCAATCGATTTATAAAGAATTGTATGTAACAATGCAGTACATCTATATGAATTAGTATGGGATTTTTTGATTATGGTCTATATGTATATACAAATTTTGCATTTCTAATTCATTATGTACA
This sequence comes from Parelbella ahira ahira, assembly GCA_018244795.1. Lineage (NCBI taxonomy): Eukaryota > Metazoa > Arthropoda > Insecta > Lepidoptera > Hesperiidae > Parelbella > Parelbella ahira. The sequence goes on along the minus strand of DWME01003451.1, from coordinate 15,343 downwards.
TGCTTTTGTATTTTTGTACAGCTTTTAATATGTTCATTCAAATGTGTACAACATTACAATGAATAACGTTATTTACGCAAAATGGCCCAAAAGCAATATGGCGTTCGTCACGCTTCATGTCATTAGTCATCCGATATTAAAATTTTCACAACAGACAGACCTATATGTCACATATTATACATGCATGTCTGTATATACATAACATGTATATTTTTGATAAATTACGTGTTCAATCCTGAACGTAATTTGCAAGAACGAGAGGTAAAGCACTTTCTCAAGATTATCGTCTTGTCTATTGTGACTTTCCAGTCTTCATATAGGGTGAAAAAAATATCACATTAAGCTTAAGATCTGTTACCTCAATTACCAGTTATTTCACAAAAAACATTTTACCATCACCAATCATATATCGTACAACAACATGTAACAATAGATATCATTTAGACATACCAACCTATATTAAACCAACCATACGAATCGACTCGATCCAAATTTGATTAAGACGTGGTCGCGCAAGCCTGTCCCATATTTTACGATTATACAATATAAATTTATTGCTTACAGAGTAAAATATGGGGTTACAACAAAGGGAACAGGCGAAATACGAAGATTTTAATCAAAGCATAGCAATTAAAAGGATACCGAAAAAGGGTTAGAATTTACGACTGTGTACTGAGAAAGGAGGGAACATGGTACTTAAGATTGTAGTAGGACTCCGTTTTCACTCTTCAAATACTAATTTATCACTTACTATATAAATTGTTTAGTTTCGTAAATATTAAATACAACAATACTTCACTTCCACCTACCATGTCACCTCGACGACTCCGTTCAACTCATTTCCAGCCGTCTCACCTTCTCTTCCTTTTGTATCTCAAGTCTTCTTCTCAATCATTGCAACATGTAATAAAGTAAATATAACAATGTAAGTTTATTTTGGAAATCTAAAAATAGAACTAGTATTCATTCAGAATTAGTCCTCATGAGCTCCTGCCTTTAGCAGCGCGGTCGCGGCGGAGACAGTCTCCAAACGGCGGGAGCTCAAGAGTGAGGACCTCGTACTCGTCGGACCATCCCGAAAAACGTACCTGCGTTAAGACGGTAAATATAATTAATCACTTCAGAAATTTCTTCAATTTAATTGTTGGTGGTGAGCTGTTCCGGGTAACAGCTGTTGGTGTCTTTGATTATTGTATCTAACCAGATGTTCACTTGTCAATTCGTACGGTTTTAAAATCAAAGTGCAGTGATATTTCATAATATAATATAATTAACATGTGAGCGCTAGCGTGGTATAACTACACAGTAAGTCGTTTTGCTGATTTATTGATTTTAAGGAAATGAGTTCCAGTCAGTTTCTATTTATAAAAGGGCAGGATTGGTCTTAATTATCTTCATACTTATGTATGTACAAAAAATAGGTGATAGAAGAAAACTTACTTGTCAGACATATTGATTGAAATTTACAGTGAATATATGTATATATGCATGTACAAAAAATCATAAAACTCCAGCAACAGTCGGCAAGAATATTTACATGTACATTTTTTCAGTCGGTATTTGCGCATGATATTACTTAAGCTGCTGAAAGCCTACCAAAATGTTGCCACGGCTAGTTTACTCCGCAGCTTACATTGCGGTCTAGATCGCTAGACCGAGAAACTTATTTAAGTTTTGTGCCTTAGAATTTTCCTTGTTTTCAAATGACATCGTGGCTAGTTTACATCCAACTTATAACATTTAAGTTAACTAGATATGTTAACGATAGTTTAGTAACTTGGCGTATTCAATTTTAGTATAGCTATTTTACATGTGTAAAGGTGAAGCGTCGGAAGCCACGTGTATCCTTAACCATTTGTAATATTAGATACCTACATTTCGGCAAACAATGGATTTCCGTTAAGAAACGCCTCATACAATTAACTAGCTGAAATATGTTGTAGCACCTTCTTGGCCCTGAGGATTTCGAGGCATGAGGTATAAGACAGAAGTCAGCATACCTCCTAAAGCCAGTCCTACCTACCTACCATACCTAAAGTAGCTTATATTAGAGTCTTCTTCACTAGTTGCCAGAGTAACTGATAGCAGCTCTGAAACTGTTTCTTAATGGAAGGGTCCTTGGCTCCCTCTACTTCTTTGTGACTAAAGAAGCAAAAGCGCATAGCCCTCTGATCTTTCCTTTCCCGCTCCAAAACCTCCTTAAGTGTGATGACCGAATTCCTCAAAGTACATTTGATAAGGTTACGGACGCAGAAATGGAAATTCCTTAACATGGAAATGTTTAAGGTTGTAAATATTAAAGGTGACCTACATATATTTATATAGATACGTATAAATATGTAAGGAAATATCTCATAAACGTCAATTTTATGGTTAGCCATCATTGGGCAAATAAATTATTCATTCATAAATAGGCCGCGTCGAGGCAACATCAGTCGTGTATATAATTTCTATTCAAATTTTGATATGACTTTTCAAATGAAAAGCCATTTGACATTTTGCGACGGTTTTTAAAATTGTTGACCCATTTTTGTAACTCACAATTATGACCAAAGTACCAACGCTCTCAATATTTTTTTTAAATTTAAACCTAACTATACTTTTATTACTTATAAGTACTGTTCTCTTTATATACGTTATATTACGCCTGTAATCCCCGATGAGGTAAGCAGAGGAGTGTAGTACACTCCCACGTTTCACTAATCGCGTTTTAGGTCCCATGGAATAGGTGGTGAGTCTATTGCCATACGCCGGACATAATTATGTAAATCTCGACTCCGAGCCACTACTAGAAATTTTCACTAAACAATGTAAGTCAGAAAATACAAGTTTTATTTTCTTTATATATCCTTGTTTCCTGACCCGACTGCTATCCACAATATCTATAGATTCTATCTAATTAACAGTATTATTGACCTATGTCCTAAACAAACAGCGCGCCGAACCGCGGACGGGTCAAGACTGTGAAGAGTGATTCGTGCAATAATAATTACCAATACCTTTCCTTTTATATGTCAGATAGAACAATCGAGAACTATCAAACTAGCTACCTATCAAATCCAAGCAATCCGAGCAACGTAAGTGATAGCCTAGTGATTTTAAATTCACCCACTGATTCCAGGGCTCCCGGTTCAAACTCTGGCGCGTATCTCTTTACAAATGTGCCTTTCAAGATTTAATATGTATCAATTGCTTTAACGGTAAAGAAAAGCATCGCGAGAAAACTTTCACACCTTAGAGTTAATAAAAAAAATGTTTTCTAAAGTGTGTGAAGACTAGCAATAGATACACTTTTGGTCATCCTGGCAGACTATGGCCTTAAACACCTAATTCCAAGAGGAGACCCGTGTCCAACAATCGAACTATAAAAAAGTTAGCAAAATACAACGTTCACAACATCTCCATGGGACGCAGAAAAGTATAAATTTTTTGCGAACGCTAATCGTAATTAAGACAGTAATTTTTTCTTTGATCAAACACTGCGCATTTACTTTGACTAATTCAATGCAGATAATGAAATATACACAACAACATATAAACAACTAAATGTCACAGAATTGTTAATAACTTCATAAAATTGATTATCTTAAATTTTATTAACGATCCAATGAACGATTTATGTACCGGTCTTAAGCTAAATTTTAAATTTGCTTTCCTAAATTTTAGCAACACTATTATCACGTTAGCGTTTTGATATTTTTACTTAACGAATTCCACGATACTTTTGATTCTGTGTAAATATAAGCTTTTTGTAATTGTGTTGTGTAGGACTAGCTTTAAAACGAGGTCTTACATCTCGCGTACTTCGCAAACTAACTCGTTCCCACGCGATACATAAGGTATTTTGTAACACGTGAAAGTTGTGTTCCGCCGGAGATATTCCTCGGCGTGTAGTAGTTTCCATTTTCATACTGCGTTCATGTTGCCATAAAGAATTATGAACCTTCTTAATAAAACCTAACATCGTGTGGTGCGCGAGGAAATGTATTAATTTGGTTGGTAGCGTGTTATAATATAAGGCAATGTTATTTGAAAGTTCATAACGATCTTTTGTAATTTACTTGAATTATCATGAAAAGAAAATTAGGCCTCCCACGTGATACTCGAAGGCAATGGGCCGAGAAAGGGTTTGCATTGAATGTCTTAATTGTAAAGTGTGCTTGAGGAAGAGTCTTACTTCGAGCTCGGTGTCTTTGATCATCTTTATAATTTTTAACAAGTAATTAGCGGGCAAGAGGTTGGAGGGGTAACTACAATTTATAAGGCTTGTTGTTTTTTCTTTAGCTAGTCGCAAAAATAGGGTCAAATCACACTTGAATTTAATACATTTTATGGGTTATGGTTATGGGTTGTGGGTTATGGTTTTATGGGTTTTAATACTTAATTAGCTATTGACTTTCACAGTTCCGCTATTGGCACTATCCACTCAATTGGGCTGACATATTGGCATATTTTCACGTTGTTTCTCAACATATACGAGTACTTATACAAGACATTGTCAGTAGATCATATTTGGGTTTAAGAGCTATGTGACTAATTTGTATATAAATATAAAAAAAAATTGACTATTGAAATATTTTTTTCATTTATTGATAATTGCTTATTTAGTATTACAACGTAACGTCACGCCTTCATATCCCTGATGGAGTAGACAATTTGTTTAGAAATTAGTCCTCAATTATGATTATAAAAGTAATATAGAGCATTTAGTGCTAGAGGCGGTCATTTCGTAATCCTTATCATCAATGTTAAACGAAAATCAGATTTTTGATGAATTCTATTTCTTTAAAAAAATAAATCTATCTCTAAAAAAATAAATCTAATAATTTAATTAGATAAAGAAATAGCATTAAATATTAATTCCTTTGCACATGCATTGTCCGAGATTGCTTAAGTTTGAGGGGTTAACTCCCGCGCAAGATAGCGGATGAGCGAACAAACAACGGCTCTATTCGCGGCGTTGCACGAACCAGTTAAATTGCTTCTTATTTATTTGTTGAACATTTAATTGAATCCGCTATAAAACCGAAGCGCGGTTCGGCTCGCAGCCACTGCGCAAACAAAAGTTAGATTAGTTCGCGCTCCGCAAGCCACGCCGCGTAAGGGCACGTAAGAACACACATATGTATAAATAAATTGGAAATGACTTCAAATTTTACTCTAAAGTTACACCCATCCCGCTTTCTGAAGTACACATGTTAGCACATCTTGCCTGCGGTTTGGCAGTGGATTAAAAAAATTTGATCGTCGAGGCCAGTAGCTATGCTACTCGTACATAACTGCCAATATAATGTTTATACATATTTATATATAATTGGGTCCATAATGTATACTTACATATACATATAATTATGTGTACATCGATCATCATACACTATAACCACGAAGAAAAACATTTTGAAGAAACTAACGATTAAGTGTTCTTCAAAACGTTATCCAAGGTATGTGAAGTCTGTCAATTAGACAACCCATTATGAACTGGACTAGAAATATTTTTTACATGTAAATGATACTACTAATCCATGTAACGCCATGCGTGTGCAATGATATTTTTCTATTCACGATATTCATAGTAATATAATATTTATAGTAATATGAAATATCCACGTTATCTGCGCGATATATGTCAATATTTTTGTATCGGCTGTCTGGGGAGTGTCAGCAAACTTATTCGCTTGCGTGAGGAAGTACGTTTGTGTATATAATTTACCTATTTATTTGTCATGTCGATTTACATTTACCGCGCGACATATCTGATGAGTTTATAGACTTGAACGTTCATGTGTACACTACATGAGTAATATCCATACATCTGTTTGTGTAACCTGAGGCTCTAAATTAAGGTCGGTGAAATTATAAAATACTTTTTAAAAGTAATTTTGTAAGTAATTTCAGTCTGTACAGCTTTATATTACAAAGTCCATGTGCCTGTATACGGGTGCGTAGATAGTAAAAAAGTTAATAAAAAATATTTATCATGACTATGATAATAGTCATGCCAGGTCCTTTATGGGGTGGGTTTAAAGCACTGAGTGCCAAATATATCAATCTCTACACGCCTGACGTGCTTATTATGACAAATGATAGTATTACACTATCATGTAGTATGCAAAGTTATAAGAACTACAGATATTATTACAAGTTTGTTATTTCCACGCTTAGTAACAGTCGGGGTTATCAGCCGACTTAGGGGTTGTGGATATTGCGCAGATTTTAATTTTTCTCTATTATAAGGGATGGCAGAGCGCGATGACGCTCGTTGGCGGAAGCCTATGTATGCCCAGCAGTGAATTAAGATAGGATAATGATGATGAGGATGAGAATAGGGGTTGATGATATGGAAAATACTGTGCGATGCTAAATCGAACTGGTAATCGAGTGCAAAATAACAACCTTTGTATTTACATTTGCCCGAAAAGTGTCCAATTAAAAATTAATTCACTGTATCCAATCATTCACAGTAAATGTCTGCATTTTCAATTTATCCAGGTTTAAGCATGTCAGAATGAACAATTTCCATTATCCCACCACGAGAGATTGTCTGGTGAAGTAAAACTGGCTCAAATGTACTTTATGGCGGTTCAATACAAAAAGGAGGTTGCGCGGTACGTTCTGGAGTATCTTACATTTCCAGTGCCCATTTACTATTTTTCTTGTCCAATGAGTAAAAGATTCTGGATTACGAGACTGGTGACAGATGTGTTGTTACTATTGATGACTGATATGGTCTTCGCTGGATATCTAGTAGATACACCTTTCAAACGGAAACTATTTCGTTATGAACAATTATTTCATGGTCGAAGTAGGTTTAGCGGTAATACTTTCGCAAGCAAACCGTAGACACATTCAGTGCTTTACCCACAATTGTTCTATATATTACGTAAAACTTCAGCACCCCTTTGAATTACAGTTAACTGTTAAACGGTAACGGCTACTGTCAAGGGTAAAGTTGAAAATTAACTTCCGGTACAACAATTAATCAATAATTAATTATATTTTCCAGTTCCACCAACGTGTTACGTTTACTAACATGTATTTATATCACATGTATGAAGTTTTCGACGGTTTCATCGGGTTAATTAGCAATTCAATCAGGTCACGCGTGGCGCCCAGGATAATGGGGCCGTGAAGACAGTCATGTTGTCATGTACTTGTCAATATTTATATAGCCCCTTGACACGCTTTAGCTTGGGCGGCGTTTTACAGAGGAACTATATGAAACACGATTTATTTCTTGACAGCGGATAATTTTTTATTTAATTATTTATTTTATTTAATTTATTATAATAAACGTAACATCACTCGAGGAGTGTAGCACGCTCCCAAGTGTCATCAGTTACGTTTACGCCCCACAATAGAATACGTGGTAAGCCTATAGCTCTACACCGGACACAAATCCAGACTCCGAGCCTACTAGAAATTTCTACGAGTAAATCTAATTTTGAAAAATCACATAGTACCTGACCCGGAATTTGAATCCAGAAGCTCCCGATCGGCTGTCACGCTTACAACCACTCGACGAATGGGGCAGTCATATAATAAAGTTGTGACCAAAGGCAAACTTACCAGTCAACCCCAGGCGAATGATGAAACTTTGTGGCAGATGTGAAATGAGATCTACGTGGTAAAACCGCTACCAAAATACGCCAGCTAAGTTTTAATTGTTATAGAAATCGTTCTATGAACATCCTTGATCAATATGATTGTTTTCTATACAATGTATAGTTATAAATTATAACAATATATATGTATGTGTAATATTTACAATTAAATTGTCCATATGATTAGCTCTTTAAATCACTTATACTAGTTTTGAACCAGAATTTCTCCTAGGAAATAGGAATACAAAATACACTGTATTGTACTTTATATGTATTTGTGTGTGCGCGTGTTCGTGTGCATGCCCGTGTGCATGTGTGCGTGTGAGTTTAAGTTGAATTTGAAGTAATAGTATTATTATATTTAGTAACTAGATAATAGGGTGGAATAGAATTGCTGAAATACAAATTCTTGTCATGCTGAAATACTCAGTAATGCCTGTCCGCAATGTAAAATAGCGTGAGAATAATATGACTGATCGAAAGTAGGGTAATGTATTCCACGTGGTTCCCCTATTACATTCCCCTAGGGGGATTCCCCTAGGCTATAACACCTAGAGAAATGTGAAATATACCAAAAGTAATAGTGAACGACGTTTTAAAATATTCATGTTATATACCAATTAAACTGACTTTTATTCATAGTTACCTTAACTTTTAAGACGACAATTGTCAAATATGGATAGTTTATCATGTTTTATGTCCATTGCAGTGTTGATGGATTTAGATTAACAGTTACGTGGTACATAAATAGTAATGTATATCTTTAATCTCACAATGTAAAACGTCGGGTGTTCAAATGACAATAGAAGAATGAAAAAAAGTATGAGTGTGCATCAGATGATTTCATATAATTAAGTTTAAATATGCAAATATTAGATAGATAGGTGAGAGATAGAGTTCCTAGACATGTTCTTCGGAGAACTATTGAACTAGAGCAAGAACTTTCTCGCGTTTTTTGTTTAAAGTTTGAGTAAAGTTCGCTCTTAAGAATCTTTAGTTTAATTTTTTAGTGCAAGACAGCCAAGGAACAAAGAGTGGTTCGCATTGTTTTGTTGAAGTTGAACTCTATCTATCAACATAATCCAAGCGCTACTCAGGCTTCGTGTACTTATTTATGTACTTTGAAAATATTGCTACCTATTTAAATAACACATAACATACATGTCTATTACATTCCAGTATGTCTTACTATTATTATATCATCACGCCAATCTTATTATAAGGTAGGCAAAAAGCACCGAACGCCAAGTCTAACTTTTGAAACCTAACGAAATTTCTTTTTAGAAGCAACAGTTTCATATACGAACACTAAAAATGTATTCCTTATAATAAATTTGGAAAAATGTTTGTTGGTTGTCCTTCTTTCGGGCACCGACGAAGAAATATAGCTGCGTGGTTTTTTGCATGAAGTCCTCTTTTGGGCTACTTTTTATATCGGAGAAATGTACAGTTCCCGCGGGACTTAAACTTAGGATAGCACTGCTGAACTTATTTGTTTGAAATTTATTATAACGATAATTTAGAACTCGGGCAGGGAGTCGAGTTACTCCGAATTATTTTTTAAATCAAGCCCCTGAAAGTGTAAAAATCATATGGAAATATTTTTGACTTGCACGCAAACGAAAGTCCAGATAGAGGAACACCGTTGATGTCTGTTTATATGTAGGTATGTGTGCTGTTTGTTCAGCCGTCTGATTTGGATACTAAATATTTACCAATTATTCCATGGCACTTAAACGTAACTGGTGAAACGTGAGAGTGTATTACACTCCTCTGCCTAGCTCTTCGTTGATTACAAGCGTGATGTTAGATTTTTTTTAACACATAGCTTTTAATACAATTTTATTTTTAGTTTCAATTTCCTATATACAAAATGGATATTTATAGACGAAGGCCATTATAATTATTAACATGTCAGGGCTAATGAGTTATAACGCCTGATTTACGGTTCTAATTAACACAACATGATAATTCAATTAATCTCAAGCACCCATACAATTGCAATTGATCTGTGTCATTAGAATTAATTGAGATATTATGTTGTTCTATCTTTGAAATCCTGCATATTATACGCTTAGTGCAAGATACCGTAACATTGGGATGTTACGGTATCGTTCTAAAATAAAGATGTGATGGGTCACATCTTTATTTTCCCGGAGGGGTAGGCAGAGGAGTTCAGTACTCGCATTTTTCACCTGTTACGTTATACGTTCCGTAGAAAACGGGGTGAGCCTATCACTATATACCAAATTCATAATCAGTATTACAAGTGGGAACTACAAGTTAGACAAACGCAATAATACTCTGTCCAACCTAGCTAGGGTTCGAACCCTGAACCACTTGCTAGTAGCGGTCATTACCACTGGTCCAACAACGCAGCTAACTGTATGAGACAACTTTCGTATTAAAATGAACTGAACAAAGGGGTGGTTAAATGAAACGATATGCGTAGATTTTGAAGCGTTCTTAGTTCTTAGGCACGTACGATACAAGCTTCCATTTTAAATTTCTAAGTTTTCAGCCCCGTTTAATATTAGTTGCATCAATCTTACATGAGACTTAACACTTCAAAGACATCTTTTATATTACACTCTATCAAAATCGACGTCTAGATATAGATTCTGTTATATTACACGATTGTAACGTTACACATAAGTTTTTGTTTTTCTCTTAAAGAATCGTGTGGGCTTTGTTAACTGGATATACTAGATCATAACAACGTTATGACGGATATGATAATATGAATAGTGACGCTTTGTCTTACGTTTTAGAGAAATTATATTACGCTCGGAGCCCGACGGGCTCACTTGATAATAGTCATTAATACCTCAGGTTAGCGTGGCCTCTCATAAATATGGAAATCTACAGCCCCATCTATTATTCAATAGTCGTTCTTGTGTGAAATTTCCCAAAATTCTCTTTCGAATAAGTTTTATGAATAGATTAATGGTGCGCTGTATTTTTCTTATTACAATCATAACAATCGGACGCTTCATTCTCAAAGTTCAGATCATTATTCTTCGAAGATCGAAAGGTCAGCGATGTTTTTTTTTGGTTAGTTTATAATGCAACGATAAATTTTGATTGCTCAGCCCTTTGCAAAGATTTTACGTATTTTGTATTGAATCTTTGTTTTAATTATGATACTAAAAACCACTATTAAGGTATATAAGATACTATTATATATAAACAGATACTTTATGGCGCCCTACACAAGAACAAAATAAATGTAAAACAAAAATATGAAACTAGGGTAAGATCAATACGTTTTCTTATCTGTAACAGACCGGTTTTTCCCAGCAACCTTGATGTTGAGAGCTTATCTTAAAACCCAGTTTCAAAACCTAAGTAAGGAATATTATTTGTTATTTTATTCCACAAGGCTGTATACCTACCATTTCCATATTCGAAATAACCTACGTAGACTTTATATCTTCTTAATATTATTAAACCTTAAATACGTGCAACATAAGGAAGGTGAATGTGCAAAGTCGTAGTACCTACTACATTCCTCTGCCTACGTCGTTGGAGAAATTTAGGCGTAATATGTGTTAGTTATGAAGTGTTTCTTACTAAGGAATTGTGATAGAAAATTTTTAACGTCTTATAGAGGAATAATGTAGAAATAAAGAAAATAATATAAGTGTCATAAAATATCTTCATCATCATCAATCTGTCTCAGTCCACTGCTGGGCATAGACCTCCCCCAACAAGCGCCATCGCGCTCTGTTCTCAGCTTGCCATAAATATAACATTTAAATATAAGAGGTTAAAATTCAAACAGCGTTTTACGAAATATGAACAATTTATTAATAAATTTATTTCTAAGGCCGTAGACCGAGGCATAATGCCAGGATGAAAACCATCCACATGGACTCCACAGAAGCTGTGCCTCCACCTTGATGCAGCTCAGCGAGGCTCTCCCCTGTGGGTTAAATGGTGCATTAAATACCATTACACTTATTTAATAAATAATTAATATCTGTGAGATCCCGGATATTGGATATAATTATATCAGCTTAGAATTAGCTAACCTGGGTATAACCTATGCAAATTTTTATACAAATTTGACGTTTAGTTTCAACATTGCTAAAAAAATTATAATTTTAAAAAACTGCTTAATGATCACGCTGTATTTAATTGTGAAACTTACACTGGCCCGTGTAAATAAAAACAAAAATCGACATTAAATAATAATCTTAAAAGTTTAAGTCAAAGTTGTACTCTTCTTAAATTGTTACAAAAGTCTGTCTTAAAGTCGATTATTTAATTTTGTATTATGTAATGTAAACTTCAAAATGCACCGATTTATTTACAATCCCTATTAACTTTTCCATAAATATTCAATTTGATAAAATGTAAAAATGCATGACTATTTTTTACTAATCATTTTTTACCTTTGATCACGTGTAAAATTACGTAAGCGGGTGGCGGGGCGGGGGGCGGGGCGCGCGCGACGCTGCACGAGTAGCGGCCGGCGTCGTCGCTGCGCACGCGCGCCACGCGGAGCACGGAGTTTGCGCCGTTTGCGCCGAACTCTGTGCGTACACTGCGCGCAAATGGAGGTTGTAAGTTTTACATTTAAAAATCCGGTAGCATTCCACATGTGAGTAATATTTAAAGAAAAGAGTTAACTGTAATATACATATATAGTAGAATACAAAGACAAGCATAAGATAATATTTTAATGGAAAAGCCCCGCACTCAGTGTTTGCTGCCAGCTACGCATGACCGACGACTACTGGTTTTCAGTAAGGGTCACTATTAATCGTGTACTTCGGAGGTGATGAGAAGAATAAATAGATAACATAAAAATAATACAGTACAAAATAATAACACAATAAGAACTGTTATAAAAAAGTGATTAAAAACAGAATCAGATGTAATGTCTTTAAAACCTTTAAGAAAATTTAGATGGGAGGAAGTCAAGATTGCACAACAACGATACATACGAAGTAAAACGATACCAAGTAGGTTGATATCAGGCAAGTTATTGTACGATGTAATAAAGATAAAACTATGTTTTTTTCTCAAACATAATTATGAAAATAATACCATGTGTTAAAAATTTCCCTACTTAGTGTTGGAAATTAAATAAATAGTAAAATAAACTTAAAGTTGCAGACTTAAAAAATTAATAAACTATTGGGGATTATTTTAAACTTTTTAATGCCCTTGTACATTCATCTGACAAATAACAACCTTATTCCACCTCTGGTGGTGTCATCATTGAGCAGCAGCTCCCTGCGGTACCACAGCAACGAAGGTCCACCTTCCATGCGGAGGCCTCGCACCTCACAGCGCAAGGCCACGGTGCTGCCCAGCTCACACACCTGCTCCGATACCTCTGCGCCAGCTCCATCGACGATACGTACTGATACTTCTGTAAAAGAATTGCATAATCACTATAATATATTTATTGCACATTTTCTATTAATATGTAGATATATATATCACGGCGCCTTACAAGAGATGCAGAAAGAACGGTATGCCAAATATGTCCATCCTTATAAAACTAGCGTTTTATATACCTACATAATATATTATTACAATATACGTAATGTACGTACATACGTAAGTACCTACATATATATGAACATAAATATTATATGTTATAACTATGATAAGCTGCCTTTATGAACAAATTCAACGCAGAAATCAAACGATTCACATGTTCATATGAAGAACTTTTGAACAAAATTAACTCTGGTGATATAACCAATTAGAAATAGAATAATAATAAAATAATCCTACATGCTTATAGGGCCTGCGTGCATTCACAACATAGCATTTTTTAAAGGTCGTACAACAACCGCGTCATAAGTGTACAATTCACAAAAACCGTTTAAAAAGTAGGTCTTAACGTGACAACGGAAACTGGCCTAGTTTTAATCCAAAAGGTAGTAAATCGTTAATACTAAGGAATGTAGTCTATACAGCTGAGCGGTTCTCCTGTCAAATCATGGTTGGTAACTGTGGATATAATAAAATACCTCAGGCATCTTTATATATCTTTACATATATTTATGAGATCCTTTAAAGATAGACAGATAGATAGATAGAAGAAGCTACCGGCAGTTGCGACCAGTAGTCAATTCAGAAAAATAAATGAGAAGATTAGATAAATTAAGACAGTAACACAACACACGCAATAGAGCGTTGACCTGCGCCACGATTTTACGTTCATGTGCTGTGAGCGATGTGACTGTCGGGATTTAATGCAGCTGGGCATTAGTTAGCGCGACCAGCGGTTAGGTCACAGCGAGCCTCATTACCTCTCTACAGCTGAAACAAATCAACTGTGACGTCATCAAGATTGTTCTAACAGCGTAATAATAATACGTGTGGTTTGTAAGGCACTGCCTCCCATTGTTGACAAGTGATTGAAAATGATTGGGGTCGGTTCTATATATTTTCCTGTGCCGTTTCTGCCTACGAGCCATCATCCACTGTAGTTTCAGTGTGTAGTGACTGACTTATGTGATAAGTGTATTTGCTCTTGGTGCCAAATTATTTTTAAAAGTGTTTATTTTGTAGATGTTTGTTTATCAGCAATCTGTTCGCTATAGAACAGTTCTGTGTGAGTTGGTCAAGATTAACATTACATATTATTTCAACATTAATTTTACACTAATCGATATCATATGTTACACATGATTATATACATGTGCTAGCTTAATACACGTATGTTTTTTGGAATAATCTGACTAGTTTCGAACCTGTACGAGGTCCTTTCTAATGAGCTCCCACCGATTACACGATACATATATAATCATGTGTATCAATACTCACGAGACATTTGATAGTATAATATTTTACACAATTTAGCCATGTTTTCCTTGGATTTTGACCTCTCCTCATGACATGTTCAAACCATGTTAAGTCGATTTTTCTCTTACCTTTTCTGTCATTTCGCTCCTTTCAAGCCTCTTACTGTTTGTTTATTTCTAATCTGAATGCTTTTGACATCTGCATCTTTGGATGCAGAGAAATAAAAACGTTTTAACGTTAGATGCAGACCGAGTTAATGATACAAAAAGCTCATATTTTAACCGACCGTCTCTCTAATGCCATAGATGTTCTAAGCGCAAAGAAAAGTAATGAGAATTGTTTTGCAAGTGTCGTATACATTTTGTGTTATAGTATTTTTTTAACTTGAAATTCCTAGTAGTAGCACAGGGTCTGGATCTGTAACCCGTGTTTTGACTCACCGCCTATTCCAGAGGAAGACGTGTAATACAACTAATAAATCATGGGACTGTACTACACTTCTATGTATGTCTACCGCTTTAGAGAATTACAATAGTGGTATTCTTTTCATATAAGATTTCGATTTTAAATACAACGTAGCGTATACGTATACTTGTTCATATATGTTGCTATGAATGACATTGAGTAGGCACCGCGCTGGGTAAATTTACTCATTCATTAGCCTTGCACGATAGGCGAGTACTCATGTGAGCTGGTATGTTTGCTCCCATTAGGCAGTTCATTCCCGATCACTCAGTCTCGAGCGAGCGAAACATGAACTAATAATGCAATACACGAGGAATGTACGTTCATAAATATTGACTTTTTTCACAGATTTGAAATAAATGCTTGCAGTTGTAATTATTAATGAATTAATAAAAATTATGTCATTATTTCTTTCGTATTATGGTCTCTTAATAATAATAATAATAATAATCGACCCATAGTCATTCCACTGTTGGAATATGGGTCTCCTCTCATATTGAGAGGGT